>PVKH010015384.1:0-15925 GCA_004027955.1 Chaetophractus vellerosus | reverse complement strand
TCTTCTGCCTGGGTCTTAGGAAGAAATGAGCCAGTGAGAGACAAGCCCCGCTTCTGACGTAACATCCCTGGAAGAGAGTGACCCATCAGGAGCAGGGTGGGGAGCAGGGGAGATCCCAGGGTGAGGGCACAGCAGGGCTGGGGCCTGGTCAGGATGTGGGACATCTTGCTTAGCCCATTGTTCCCTGTGACACAAACCACCCAAGCCCAGAGCCATCAGCAGACAAGTGATGATTTGCCCAGGAGGAGGTCACTAAGGCCACCTGTCTGTAGCCACATCTCACACAAAGGTCAAGAGTGTGTCCTTCTCTAATAAAAAATATATATTAAAAAATGGGCTGACTGTGGTTAACAGTAAAGATATTAGAGCGTTTGCTCGTGAACTATAACAAATGTACAATACTAATATGTGGTGTTAATAATAGGGGATAAATGGAAAAAATATACCAAATATAAGCTACGGACCACAGTTAGAGGTAATGGTCTGATGAAGTTCTTTTATAATCTGTAACAAATGTTCCACAACAAAACAATATATGGTGTTGGTAGACGGGTGATGTATGGGAATTCTGCACATTATACATGTTTTTTTTGTGAGCTCACAACTTCTCTAATATATATATATATATTTTTTTTAAATGAGTGTATCTTACCTTGGAATCAGAGAAGGACGAGGGATACAAGAGGTTAGTGTCACCATCTCCTGCTTCCAGTTTTTGTCCACATCATCCATTAAATAAACCCCTTTCCTACTGTGAGTGCTCAATATTAAGAATGCTCAATGTAATCAATTCATGAGGGTGAAATGTTTTTTGATGAACTGTTTCCCCTGTCCTGATTTCTCTGCTAGACCAGAGGCATTTTAGAAGATTATTATTTTCTGTGCTTTGCAAACGAGGAGACTGAAAAGTAACATTTCCCAGGCTACACCTCCAATGAAGGGCAGAGACACTGGTTACCCAGGTCTGTCTGGCCCCAGAGTCCTATGATGATCTCCAAAGAGCTGTCACAGTCCTGGTGGGTTATGCTCACCACCCATGCAAGCAAAAATGAACCTCAGGAACAGGACTGGCCTCTGGAAAAATTGTGCTTTTAGAGAATGTTATTTTGGGAGCCCCTTCTCCCCTTCTGCACACTTGTCACCCCCTCTGGGTCCCTTCCTTGCCCTACAACCCTCCCCTTTTCCCCTAAAGTCCAGTATTCTCAGGAGCCGTCTGATACAAAGTCACCAAAGAAAGACACCTAAAAAAAACCAACATAATTCTCCCTCAATTGCTAATGACTTAAAAAAAAATCAGAGAGCTTAGATATGTTTGAAGGGACAAGATGGATTTCTAGCAGTTCATGAAGGGGTGGAAAAGATACATGGGCTAAGGGTGATGGATAGCTCTTTAAATACATCGCAAGGGGGCGACTGCCTACTCAAAGTCAGTCCCAGCAAGAAATGAAAACGATCGTTTCATAATACTTTAAAATAGCCCTCATGAAGGTGGTAGGAGGGGGAGGACATTGTTGTTCTGATTTTAGAATTGAGAAATCAAAACCCAGAGAAGCTGCTTTGAGCCACAGATCAAGCCATGATGGACAGAACTGAAAGGAAATCTGATTTCCTATGCTGCCTTCCAGGTCGTCGGCTCCTGCTTCCCTTTTTCCGGGCTCCTTGAACTCACCGCTTCCCTGCCTGTTAATCTCCCACTAAGTTATCCTTTGAAGGTAGGCAGGGTGCTGAGCAAGCAGAGGCAATGAAGGGAAATACGTTTCTGTTTTTAAGGAATAATTCATATAGGACCCTTCTCTCAAATAGCTGGAGGCATGTCTGTGAAGCGCTGCAAGAAGAGAACAGAGTGACCAGCTCCCTGGGAGTATCAATAATACAAAGCCCCTTCTTTTAACTAGGGGGTTGTCAATTTTATTTCCCCGAGATCAGGAGGGGATCAAAAGTCACCAGTGGCTAAAAGACCTTATTTGAGCAAGGGATGCGGTTTCAGCCTGACCCCACTCACAGAGCCACCTTGGGGCTTTGGCGTTCTCGCGCTCGCCCTTTGATCAGCTGCAGCTGGAACTGCACCACCACCCCGCAGGGGCAAGGGGTTTTCTACTGGTGAAAACTGGTGGGGCCTGAGATACACCTGGGTGAGTCATTCATGCTCATTTGGGAAGCCCAAATGTAACCACATTTCGCAAGAGGACGAGTCCAAATATTAAGACATGCTTGGTGTCCATCCTATGTGCCCATTCATTCAGCTAACATGTCTTGCTCACCAAGCAAGAGATTCCGTCCCATGTTCTCCCCGCAACCAAACCCTCCCTTTCCTTTATACACACTCAAGCATCGCTTCTTTGGCAACGCCTGCAACGCCTCTCTAGATGGATCCTTTCCACATGACCTTTCCTCTCTTTTCACCCTGTCACTAATTATAATCAGGGCCTCCATTTGACCCTTAATTGTCCTCTGATTGTTTCTCCATGATTAGCCCTGTCTTCCCAACTCTATGCCAAGCATCAGGGGACAAGAACTACGTGGCTTTTTATGTTTCTTTTACATCCCACTCTGTCTAGATCAGGGCTGAGCCCAATAAATACATGTTGACTGACAGTTTGAAAATTCTCAGAAAGAAGTGTATTTCTTTCATAAGGGAGAAGGAATCAGTGCTTAATGGTTGCTTTGGGTAAAGGGGAAAGGCCTCCTCCTCTGTTTGGCATTACAATAGAAACTTAATTGATGTGAGCTCCAAGAGAGCAGAGGTTTCCGTTGTGTCCCCAAGTTTAGACGAGTGCCAGATACAGAGCTGATAATCAATACAGTGGAAAGAATGAATGAACTTATCAGCTTACCCATGGGGTTTTCTAAGCAGAAGTGCGAACACTTGGGATGAAATGGGGGAAAATAGCCCTTTGGTTTCCCCAAATTTCTCTCCTGAGCACTTTTTCCATTTTTCTAATAACAACAACAAAACAATTGCAAGTGGATATTTACTCTCCTAGGTTCACCTACCTTAACCATAAGCAACTCATCTGATGAAATTTTCTTAAAATAAGTAAAATCCCCAAGGCATTCTGAAAATAATCATATGATTAAATATTCCCCTTGAGTCTCACAACACATCACAATAGATCCAGTGCTACAAACAGTGCCTGCAAGCCCTCCACGAAGTCTGTTGATCTAAACTAACCTGGCCCCCCCAAAACAAAAAGATTCAGGATGCTAGAAATGGGTCTGTGTCCCAGCCTTGGCACTTCTTATGCTAGATCAGTAATTTTCTACTTGGATGAAGAAAGGCACTAATATTTTATCCATTCTTTCAGGAAGTTTCTCTTGAGACTTATTTTTCACTTACTAATTAGTAAGGCAACTAATAGAGGGTCCCTGGTTTCCCATCTCCCACTCCATTATCAACAAAATGGGTTGTTCTCAGAGTGTGAACTGCAGCTTTGAATCTCTGCCTAATAAAAGCCTTTACTGCCAAATAACTATTAAATAATCAACCATCAACATGGAAGAGAGGGGTGAGTAGATAGGAGCTTTCCCAGAGCAACCATGGAGGGAAGGCCTGTGTACATGAGGTTTAAAAAGCGCAGTCAGCTAGACTCTGGCTGGCGTTCCCCCAGCCCAGGAGGGTAGAGCTGCTCTCCGCAATGAGCTGTGGCGGGAATAGAAAGGAGAAGATCCCTGTCTGTCATCATCACTGTGGACATTCCAAAATGAAGCCTCCTGGGTCTGGATGGCCTTCTTGGATATCTGGGAATCAGCAAAAATTAAACAAACAAGGAAAGGAATACAAAGGTAAACAAAAATGCCAATACCTTCCCACGCGAACAAAAGAAAACGCCCAGGTGTCCTGGGTCTCCAACACAAACAAGACTGGCAATATATTGCTGGTTGGCTCAGGTAACAAAATTACTGTTTAAACCAAGGATTCACAGAGGAAGAAAGTGAAAAGCCTGCTGACCTACAGACATTCCAGATATAAGCAATGTAAAAATGGACACAGGTAATGCCAAGCTATGGTTTCAATGTGCTCTACATCTTCAGCATTTTGGAGGTGTGTTCTTTTAACACATGCTGGAGAGCTCACACTTAGGCTGCTGGGCCCTGATGTTTCCATTCTTTTCCACCTACACAGGCCCAGTGACCTCAGAGGATACCATCCCGGATTACAACACGTTTTACTGTCATCCTCATTGTTATTATTACTATTACGGTAAAACCGGCCCCTCATATTAGTAAAATGCTGAAGGCAGGTAAGCAGGATGGGTACAGGAACTTGAACCATCCTTCTGGAATCTATACTTCAGAGGCCCCAGAAAAAAATTCAGAAGCCTAAAAAATAAACTCACGAGGCTTCCCGGCCCGGGTTGAGACTGAAGATGACGCCCGGAGTTCACAGGGGTCCTGGGGCCTCCGAAGCCCCCGGAAGCCAGGGCGCGGGGCCTCGGGTCCCCAAGGAGGGGACAGGGGCCCGGCTGACCCCGGGAAGGGCCCCCGGCCCTGCCTTCACATCCCAGCCCCATTCCTGGGCTGCCCGCGCCGTCGGGGACCCTGCGGGGATGAAGAGGGCAGCGGGTACTCACCGCAGGTTCCGCACTACCATGGCCCACCAGGCCTCCACGGAGTCGCAGGCGGGGGGTTCGCGCCCCGCGGACGCCTGGCACTCCTGCGCGCCCATCCCGCTCCGGCTCCGGCTCCTGCACCGCCGCCGCCACAGGGCCTGCTGCCCGGAGCCTCTGACCGCGTCCCGCCCGCGCCCTCCGGGTCCCTAAGGCGGCCCCGCCCTCCTCCGCGCGGGCGGCGGGGCGGGGAAGCGCGGGTCCCTGCAGGCTGGGGCTGCGCCTGGTGCGCCCGACCCCTCCGCGGGAGGGAGGCGCGTCTCCACCGTGGACTTAGGCTTCAGGCTGCTTGCGGCCCCCTCACTCCAGGAGGAGCAGGGGTGGGAAAGAGGACTTCTGCCTGGACATCGGGCTGGCGGGTGGAACGAGGTGGCCTCCTTTATGCAGGAAGCTACCTCGGAGATGAGAAGGAAAGGGGAGGCTTTAAAGCGGGTGTCACACATCCCTGAACCTTGATTTCAACCCTGATCCTCTTCTCCAAGATCTCATTCCTTCTTAGGACAGATCCTTCAGAACAGTGTTTTCCAGAGTGACCTCTAACTAATAAGTGGCATACGAAAACAATCTAAAATAAAATAGAAAGCAAAGTTTGCAAAGCTACCTGTACTCTTATGAAACTTTTGTTTCTATCATTCATCTGTGCATGTGTGTGTGTGTACTGGGTGATGAAGTTAAAATTATCCCTTACCATGGTGGTAGTAAAACAAAAGTTTGAAAGCCACAGCTTTAGAAGAGCTCCATGAAAAATATAAGCTTTCCTCTGCCTTGACTCTTCCTTTTATATATTTCCCCTTCGATTTTTTTCTCTTTTACTGAAACTTTCCCATCCCCAATTCCCCCACTTCTTCCCCCACTTCTCTCTCTCTGTCTCTCTCTCTCTCACACACGCAGAGGGAGAGAAAGCACTGTCATGTAGCGTGAACTTCTTTGGCTCCCTATGATTAATGGTTTATCTGTCCACAGGGTTATGAACTACACAATTATGCCATGTATACCAGATTAAAATCTTTTTTGGTGTCTTGTTTATATTTAGCAGCATGTAACAGACCCCACTGTTGTTTCAAGGTGTTCACACTTGGCACCTGGTAAAGATTTACCTGATGCAGTTCTTTCCCAGGAGACAGAACCTGTCTCTCTACCAGAGATGTTCCAGGGAAGCCGCAGGGCAGAAGTGGGGAGCAAGGGAGGAAGAAGGGAATGAGGTTTTGTTTGGATGCAGTTTGATGCCAGCATTAAGGCTTCATCTTGGAGGCAAGGCACTACCTCTCCAGAGGGAAAATGTGGTCTTTTGTGGTGCCTGTGCTGTTTGGGCAAGGCCAGCTTGGCAGAAAGCACAGCAGCGGACTACCAGCCCCAGAAAGTCCCTAAGGACCCATCTGCTTGGGTACTAGGCCAGTCTGGAGAAAAGCACCCACACCTTTCAAGAAAAGGCAGTGCTCTTTGAGGAGACATTTCATATAAGTGATCAGGTGAGAGGGAATTTTGTTCATTGCCTCTTGATTTGGCTCTGAGAATGTCAATTTTCTGATTCACATCAAGATATAGAGAAGAGGAATCACTCCAGGAAGGACTAAAGGAATTAAAGCCTGACTGATGAGCCAGCTACAGGTGGATTTTCACAGGGCCACACCCTGTATGATAAGGAAGGTTGAGGTCCAACTCAAACAGATGCCAGATTCCGCCCCTGGAGTTTTTTCCACAAAGTTGGTTTGGAATCTCATAGAACCGGTTAAGGGAAAGCTCGGGATGAGCTCCTGAGGCTGTGTGGGGTGGAAGGGTCAGAGATGGGGAGCAGATGAGGGAGGAGACAGGGGGCAGCAGCTGTATATGATCCCAGGGCCTATTAACATCTGTTTACTCCTCAGCGGAGTTGTAACACCTACTCTCCTGTTCACTGGACTCACCCAGGACAGCTAAGGAGGTGAGGATTGACAACCACCATACCAAGGAAACAAGAGAGCCGACGACTGCAAGCAAGAGAGGCCCATCCATCGGCTGTATGAGATGGAAGCCTCCTCTCAATTAGAGGTGGAGTGGACGTCACCATCCCAGAATCCTCAGGATTGGGGAGTGAACTATGGACTACAGTGGACTTACTGGTATTCTACTATAGGCTTATTGTCATTCTAGCATTGGAAGAAATTAAAACTTTGAGGTGGAGGCAGTGGCCACTGGAGGCTCTGGGGGCAGGGAGAGGGGAAAACAGTTGTAATATGGGGGCTTTTTCAGGACTTGGGAATCATCCCAAATGACATTGCAACAGATATAGGCCATTTTATATTGTCACATAACATGCAGAACTGTGTGGGAAAGACTGTAGACTACAATGTGAACTATGGCCCATGCTCAGTGGCAAAGCCCCAAAATGTGTATATCTATTGCAATGAATGTGTCACTAATGAAGGATGTTTATGTGGGAGGGTGTGGGAGGTGTGGGGAGTGGGGCAAATGGGAATCCTTATATTTTTTGTGTAATATTTATGTAACATAAGTATCTTTTAAAAATATATAAAAAATTATTTACCGTTTACTCAGGTGAGAGGGTGGAGGCCCATCTGCTGTTTGGACAAACCAAGTTTTGAGCCCCAGATCTAGGGGAATGTTTGAAATGCTTAGCAAAATCTCAGAAGTTGGAAATCATCATTGCTCTTTTTTCTTTTTTTTTTAAGAAGTTACTGGGAATTGAACCCTGGACCTCGTACATGACAAGCAGGCACTCAACCACTGAACTGCACTTGCTCCCCGCTCATTTTTTTTTAAGAGTCTAAATTAAAGTTCTAGGAGAAGGCGTTTCCCACCATAAGTAGCCCCCTTTTTGATGGCATATCCCAAAATCAGAAAGTATTCCATGTGTTTTTGCAAGAATCTAAAAAAAGGAAAAAGAGAGCCATTCATTTATTCAGCATCTGTTTACTGCGCACCTTCTAGGTATCAGGTACCAGGTCAGGCACTGTAGGGCCACACACCTGGTAGAGAGGTTTATCTGAGGATAAAGCATGAGAATACAGAATTGGGATGAAAAGTACCCTAACTACAGAAATCAGATCAGTGGGTACCAGGGGCTAGAGATGGGGAGAGAGGATTGACTACAAAGGGGCATGAAGGGACTTTTTGGGATGATGGATGTTATCTTGATTGTTGTGATGGTTACATGACCGTAAATGTTCATCAAAACTTAGAACTGAAAACTTTTCAAGGATGAATTTCACTGAATGTAAATTTTACCTCCATAAAACCTGACTTTTAAAACATGACTTAGGGGAGCGGATGTAGCTTAAGCGGCTGAGCACCCACTTCCCATGAACAAGGTCCTGGGTTCATTCCTGGTACCTCCTTCAAACAAACAAACAAACAAAGGAAAACACCAACTCTGGGGAGCCAATGTAGCTCAGTGGTTGAGCACCAGCTTCCCACATATGAGGTCCCCGGTTCAATCTCCAGCCCCGGTACCTCAAAAAGAAGCAACTACCCTCACTCGCTGCTGACAGCCTTCCTCGCTGCTGGTACACCAGGTCGCCACCCTGCAGTCCTTTGCCAGATGAGGCCAGTGTCCAGGGCATTGGCTCCTCATCTCACTCGGGCTTATGCCAAAGATATAAAATTTGGTGCCCATGTCCAAGACTTAATGCTTCAAGGTGTAGACTTTCTAGCTGATGCTGTAGCCATTACTGTGGGGCCAAAGGGAAGAACAGTGATTATTGAACAGAGTTGGGGAAGTCCCAAAGTAACAAAAGATGGTGTGACCGTTGCAAAGTCAATTGACTTGAAGGATAAATATAAAAATATTGGAGCTAAACTTGTTCAGGATGTTCCAATAACACAAATGAAGAGGCTGGGGATGGCACCCCCACTGCTACTGTACTGGCATGCTCTATTGCTCAGGAAGGCTTGGAGAAGATTAGCAAAGGTGCTAATCCAGTGGAAATCAGGAGAGTTCTGATGTTAGCTGTTGATGCTATAATTGTTGAACTTTAGAAGCAGTTTAAACCTGTGACAACCCCTAAAGAAGTTGCTCAGGTCACTACAATTTCTGCAAACAGAGACAAAGAAATTGGCAACATCATTTCTGATGCAATGAAAAAGGTTGGAAGAAAGGGTGTCATCACAGCAAAGGATGGAAAAACATTGAATGATGAATTAGAAATCATTGAAGGCATGAAGTTTGATTGGGGTTATATTTCTCCATACTTTATTAATACATCAAAAGGTCAGAAATGTGAATTCCAGAATGCCTATGTTCAGTTGAGTGAAAAGAAAAATTCTAGTGTCCAATCCATTGTACCTGCTCTTGAAATTGCCAATGCTCACTGTAAGCCCTTTGTCATAATTGCTGAAGATGTTGATGGAGAAGCTCTAAGTACACTTGTCTTGAATAGGCTGAAAGTTGGTCTTCAGGTTGTAACAGTCAAAGATCCAGGTTTTGGTGAAAGAACCAGCTTAAAGACATGGCTATTGCTACTGGTGGTGCAGTGTTTGGAGAAGAGGGGTTGACTCTAAACCTTGAAGATGTTCAGCCTCACAATTTGGGAAACATTGGAGAGGTCATTGAGACCAAAGATGATGCCATGCTCTTGAAAGGAAAAGGTGATAGGGCTCAAATTGAAAAACGTATTCAAGAAATTGTTGAACAGTTAGATATTACAACTAGTGAATATGAAAAGGAAAAACTGAGTGAACATTTAGTGAAATTTTCAGATGGAGTAGCGGTGCTGAAGGTTGGTGGAACAAGTGATGTGGACGTGAATGAAAAGAAAGAGTTACTGATGCACTCAATGCTACACGAGCTGCTGTTGAAGAAGGCATTGTTCTGGGAGGTGGCTGTGCTCTGCTTCGATGCATTCCAGCGTTGGACACACTAATGCCAACTAATGAAGATCAAAAAATTGGTATGGAAATTATTAAAAGAATACTCAAAACTCCTGCAATGACCATTGCTAAGAATGCAGGTGTTGAAGGATTATTGATAGTTGAGAAAAGTATGCAAAGTTCCTCAGAATTTGGTTATGATGCTATGCCTGGAGATTTTGTGAATATGGTGGAAAAAGGAATCATTGATCCAACTAGTAAAAACTGCTTTATTGGATGCTGCTGGGGTAGCATCTCTGTTAACCACAGAAGAAGTTGTCACAGAAATTCCAAATCAGAGAAGGATGCTGGAATGGGCGGAATGGGTGGAATGGGTGGAATGGGTGATGGTATGGGAGGTGGCATGTTCTAATTCCTAGAATAGTGCTTTACCATAACTAATGAACTGTGAGGAGAAGCTCGAGGCAGTGTTTCTCACCAATAACTTGAAGTCATTTGAAGAAAATGACAAAAGAAAAGACTGGTTGATGTTGGAAAATCACTATAACCATCAGTTACAGGTTTCAGTTGACAATATATAATGGTTTACTGCTGTCATTGTCCATGTCTACAGATAATTTATTTTCGTATTTTTGAATAAAGGCATTTGTACATTCCTGATACTGGGTACAAGAGTCATGTACCTGTGTACTGCTTTCAAATTAAATCACTGAGGCATTTTTACTGTTTCTGTTAAAATCAGGATTTTAGTGCTTGCCATCACTAGATGAGAAGTTAAGCAGCAGCCTTCTGTGGAGAGTAAGAAGAATTGTATACAAAGTAGAGAAATATACAATTGTGACAAATTATTGTGTAATAAAATTTTGTTTAAAGTTTTAAAAAAAGCAACTTAAGGAATGTATAGATAAACTCCATAAACAAACATGTCTTATTCATATATGTTGTGGAAATGTCAAAAACAAATCTGTTGGTAAAAAATATGTCCAAAACCAATGGTTGGGTGTTATTTGCACTAGTAGAAAAAGAAGTCTCAACTCGAGATAGATTAACTTTTCTACCTGAAATTATTCTGAAAACAGGAATGCGGTATAAAACCAACTAGCTCTCAAATGTAAAGGTAACCCATAGATAATAAAGCATTTCAGGAACAAAAAACTAGTGAACCGCAAGTCAAGGACATTTCTTTGGAGAATACTTTATCTAGAAAAGGAAGTATTCATCCCCTTGCTTTTTCTCTTTTTTAAAAAATAACTTTATTGAGACATAATTCAGTTACCATAAAATTTACCCTTTTAAAATATACAGTACAGTGATTTTTAGAATATTCTAGAGTTGCACATCCATGACTCTAATTTCAGAACATTTTCATTACCCCCAAAAAGAAACCATGTACTCATTAGCAGTCACTCCCTATTCTATCTCCCCTAGGACCTGAACCACTAATCTATATTCTGTCTCTATGGATTTACCAGTGCTAGACTACTCATATATAAATTTAATCATACAATATGAGGCCTTTTATGTCTGGCTTATTTTGCTTAGCACAATGTTTTTAAAGTTCATCCATGTTGTAGCATGAATCAGTATTTCAATTTTTTTATGGCCAAATAAAATTCCATTGCATATTATAAACATGTTTATCCATTCATCACTTGATGGGCATTTGGTTGGGCTGTTTCCATTTGGTGGCTATTATAATTAATGCTGCTGTAAACATTTGTGAACATGTTTTTCATGGACATACGTTGGTTTTTTAAAATTTGTTTTACATTTTATTGTGTATTTCATCAATTTATATTGTATATATTAATGCCTTTCTTCACTTTTCTTTTTTATTATTATTATTATATATCCCCCCCTTTCTGCTTGTTCTTGCTGCGTTCACTTTTTGCATTCTTCTTTGTCTGCTTGTCTCCCCCCACCCCCCACTGTTGCGGCGACCCGCCGAGTCAGCTCACCGCACGGCGGCCTTGCCTGCTCATGGGTGGCTTGTCCTGCTCGCGGACAGCTTGCCCTGCCAGTGGCGGCTTGCCCTGCCCGTGGCAGCTTTGCCCTGCCCACGGCGGCTTTTTGCCCTGCCATGGCAGCTTGCCTTCTCAAGGCGGTCTGCCTGCTCAAGGAGGCCCTGGGAACCAAACCCGGGGCCTCCCATGTGGTAAACCGGCACCCTACCAATTGAGCTACAGCCGGCACCCACTTTTCTTTATATGTATTTTTTATTCACTCTTTTTTTAGGAGGTACCGGGAATTGAACCTGGAACCATGTATATGGGAAGCAGGTGCTCAATCAACTAAGCTACTTCTGCTCCCCATGGATGTATGTTTTCATTTCTCTTGGGTGTATACCTAGGAGTGGAATTGCTAGATCATATGGTCATTCTATGTTTAACTTTTTGAGGAACCACAAAACTATTTTCCAAAGTGGTGGCATCTCATTTTACAATCCCACCAACAACATGAGACTTGCATTTTTCCCTTGCTCACCTTGTTCACCCTTACCTAGGTTTCCACAAGTGGGGAAATCATAAAAATCTGATGTTGCTGAAATTAAATTTAAACATTAAAGGGAAGATTGGGGATAGCTGTGGATTTCCTTGATCTATTTTTCATTTTGTCCCAAATGAGAGGGAGTGAGTACAGTAACACACTCAGAATATTTATTTTTTTCAATGTTGTTAGGGTTTTATATTAAGTCTTTTCCTTCAGCAGATCTAATTTTAGGACAATTCATTATAGTTACAAGAGTAGACGCTGGGTACTTCTTGTGTGCTTGAAATTGAGAGTGTCGTGCACTTCTTTTTAACAAAAGGGGTGCTTTCTTTAAGGTAGACCCCCTTTCAGTTGAAATTGGAAGTGCCTGAGTGCTTTATTTCTTCCAAAGAACTCTCCACATTCCAAGACATGAGCCCATTGGTTCCCTTGCTGGTCAATGGAAGGGATGGGACTCAATTTTTCCAATGTCTGTGGAAGGACAGAGCCACGATTAAAGCCAAGGAGTGAAAACTCCTGTCTTCCTCTCCTAATGGTCCTTCTCAAATTCCTCCAGCTCTTCTTTAAATGTTAGCTGTTCCAGGATTCCTTCCTAGCTCTGGTGATATACCAATATTTCCAAAACTATGTTCACTAAATTTGGGAAACTCTGAGCTCAACACAATAAAACATGACCCTCTGGTCTGCATTCCATTTCTCAAAATCTTTGAGAATACCTAAGAAGGGGTTATAGAATGTAGCAGTCTGTTAAATTCATCATCTGCTCTCCTCCCTCCTCCAAACCTGTTCCACTTACAAGACTCCCTATCTTGCAGAACAACCTGTCATGTACCAAGTTTCCCAAACCAGAAAATTAATATTCATCCTTGAGTCTTCTGTTTCCATTGAGCCCAGAGTTCCCTCTAGATAGAACTAAAATTATGCCCTGATATGATATGTACTTATTATATAAGTATCTACTAAACATATTTATTTATAATAGGTTTGGAAGCTTACACTCTAATTGCAGTGACAGGACCTGCATATGTGAAAAGCTAAATAACAACCTAAGAAGTACCACCTGACAATAAATGATCATATGCCAAACACACATTGCCAAACAGATAACACACATCGCTGCTCAGAGAGAAACACCTTTGTGGGTGGAAGAACTCAAGGTGCTTTTCTATTCCTTAGAAACACCTCTGCAGATGAGGAGTCACAGGTGGCTATCCAAAGACAACCACAGAACGTTAAGACCAGAAGGAATATAAACGATACTTTACCAAACACTCTCATTTTACATAGAGGAAACTGAGGCCTAGAGAGACCAAATGACAGATAGTAAGCTGCATTCATTCGGTATTTATCGAGCACCCACTGGATGCATTGCCTACATTCATTCAAAAGAGCAGACAAGGTAAGACTAATTATCAAAGAGCACCTGGTACCTGGCAAGAAAGTAAACCCATGGGAAAGCAGCCTCAGGAGGCAGTGCTGTGATGGGAAGGTTGTGGGACCACCTGGTAGTTGTGAACTGGATTACTAGTCCTCCCAGGTACCCTTGAAATTAGAAGAATTAAAATAGCTAATCACAGGTTAGTTAGGCACTAATTGCTTCTACTTCATGAGTAATTAGGGTAGAAGAATTTGTCACCTCCTACGTGTCTGGGAGCCTCATCAGATATGCAGGTGTGAGATTCCAGAGGCATCTATGCGGTGTCCATTGGAGGGGAGGTGATACAAGCCTGAATTTTTGTGGAGTGGATACATTGTGTTGGTTTTACAACAATATAAACAGGAAACGGGGAGAGTCTTACCTCCAAAGATGATTTCTTTTCTTGACTGCTACTCGAGTAATTTTTCAAAATTTCCCTCTAATAAATTTAGAGTAAGGGTATGTCCATAGTCCACAGTCTAGCCTTAGGGAAAATAATGACATGAGATTTTCACTCAAGAGGAAGTCAAACAGGAAAAGCTAAAGATTAGGTGAGAATATATTAAACATATCCTACTGAAACAAAAGCACTTGCATGGGGAAATTCTAAGAACCGAAAAAAGTCATAGCCCTAGACAAAGTAAACCGAAACTGGCTTTTCAGTCTCAAGAGACTAAGAGATTCCAGTTCTGGGCTTTCTGGATACTTGGCATTGGTTTGAATTCATCTATTTCTCATTGTTTATAGAATCTCCAAAGACATTCCTGAAAGTAGCCTCATTTCCTTGTTTCTCTGCATGCCCGGAGTGTATGTGTGCTCCCAGCACTGCTTGAAATTACTGGGTTTTTCATCTTTGCCTTTAGTTTTTAAACAAGCAGGAAGGGATCCCAGGGGACCTCAAGCTGGCTGCCTGTGCGAATGATGTCGGGTAGCCTGAGGCAGGTCTTCATTATCTTCACCCTGCCTGGCTTTGCATGCATGGAACAATCTACCCCAAGAGAGAAGTTTTAAAATAATAATATGTAGCGTGAAATGAGATCATAGATATGAAAGCTCTTCTTTGAAGTTAAAAAAAATTTTTACCCTTAGAAATGCATAGTACTGATATTATTTATTAATGAATATATTTGATACTCTCTTTGTCAGGCTCCCAGGCATATTTGCATGTATTCATTTAAAAAGACAATCATTGGCATTGTGACTTATAAGCTAGCTTAGAGGTTTCATCACTAATATATACTAATACATACACAAATGTCCATGCAGTCACTCTATTCTACTGTACCTCCAACCAAAATGAATTAATAATTGATATCAGCAGGAGACTCTCTCCCTTTCTTACACTGAGAGACAAAGGAATGGGGGGTGGTGGAGGATACTCTTTCCCTTTCCTGCGAAGTGTCAAAGAGGATCAGAATTCCCAAAGGAGCCCTCCCAACCCAGCAATCACAAATTACTTAGCAAACTCCAGCTCATTAAACCAGAGGTGAGTGTGAAGTAAGGTGACCAGTTAAACATTTTTTTAAGCAGATGGGCTCTCATGTTTAAAATGCAACCCTATAGTCTTGCACTACAGAAATCAAGAATCCTTGTTTGGTGTCACTTGTCAGTTTTGGAACAAAACTCTCTGTATCCCCATCACCTAGCATAATTCCTGGTGAGTGAATAATTGTAAAACTTGAATCTGTAGAGGAGTCAGTACCGTACCACAAAATTCCAAACTCTCCATCACATCACCTACACTCTCTGTAGGGCCCCCCTGGAATTCACATATTTAAAACTCTGAACTTCACGATGATGAGAAAGAACCCAAGGCAAGCACAAGTGCTGGAAGGTATACTACGGAGGCCAGTTGCTAGACCCACTACCTTGTTCTCACCTCACCTACCCAGAGCCAAGCTTCAAGCTTAGTATTGCCATCATCCCGCCCTACCTTGGCTTTGACCCATCTAAAGATCCAACAGGCATTCCTTCCCTTGTGTAATCCCATTCAACAAGCATTCCTCAAATGGCAATTGTACATATTACATCATGTTCGGCACTGTGGAGAAGAGGGGAAATATAAGACATGGCCCCTGGTCGGAAGCACAGGGATGAGGGGGAGAGAGATGGGAGATAATGCCAGAGGAGTAGGCGGGGTCAGACCCTGCAAGGCCATGTCCCTTGCCACTCAGAGTGTGGTCCATGGACCAACAGCATCAGCATCACCGGGGAGCTTGCTCAAAATGCCCCTCAATCTCCATTTCTCTTTTTTCACAGTCATAGAACTATCAATTTTTAAGTGGCCTACATCTGCCTAGAATAAAGATCACATCAAGTCTCCCTTGCAGACAGCTATGGCCATGAGATATAAAGGAAGTGATAGATGTGACTTCTTGAAGTGTCCCTAAAGGGGTGTCCCTTCTTCCTTCTTGCTGTCTGGAATACAAATTTAAAGGTTACTGCTCCAGCTGTCTTGCACCATGAGATGTCTTTGAGAACAGATGCTACTAAAGGCCAAGCAATAAGAAAGAGGAGCCTGAGACCCTGACCCTGTGGAAGGCCAAACCAGCCCTGAACTAGTATGCTATAAATTTCTGAATATAAGAAAGAAGATGGGGGGGGG
>PVKH010015383.1:0-16122 GCA_004027955.1 Chaetophractus vellerosus | reverse complement strand
TTCTAGATTTCTTCGTTTCTGTGTGCATAAGTGAATTCTTCAACAGTGACAAACCTGGTTCTCATTAGCCTCAATGATTTACTTTGTTCAGTAGAAACAATTTCCAACCACTGCTGCCATCTCCGTTTCCACATCCAGGTGACCTCTGCATGTATGCTACCTCGTGAAGGTAGGAGGCATGCTGGTTTTGATCTGCTAACCTCCTTTTCCTACTTCCTCAAGTGCCTGTGGGCACACTGCCACAAGTTTTCATGTGCTTCCTTGACCCTGCTCTCTGTGCTAACACACAGTAGGTCTGTTGCTGGGAAGGGGAGAAAGGGAAGGTGGTAAGGGAAGCGCTCAGGTGCATTTCATTCATTTTCTAACCAGCTGTTTTGTCCCCTACCAAACCTGAGATTCTTGAGATTGAGAACAGAAATTGAAATTATATCGACGTTGTATTCTCTCTTCCTTATAAACCATCTTGTGTGCAGTAGGTATCAGTAAGTTATTGGTGAATTAATGAATCGGTCTTTCCTCTGAATTCATACCCTTGGCTCGCTTCAGACATTTCCATGATTCCTAGTCGTGTTAGCCATCTGGAAGATCTTGTTGATTCCTCTGTCCTCTTTTGAATGTTGAGTTGGTGAGTGTACCTTGGTGTGTAAGTGTCACAGGGGCAGCAAGTGATATTAAATATAATTTAAGTCAGCATTTGATAAAATAGCTGATTGTCCAAGTTGTATTACCTATACCTTAGTATCCTTTTCCCCATTTTATTCTAATAAATGCTAGAAGCTAGATAGTTCTGTCCGGGTTAATCTATAAATGAACTGCTGTTTGTTTTCATACCTTCAGTAGAGCCTCAGTTTGGGGAAAGAGCCGTGGATAATGGTTACAGAAGTAGACAGATCTGCTGGTATGGAAAGTGGTGGTATGGAAGGAAAGCTCCACAATCTGTAGTAGTGAAGATAGTAAAAAAAATCTAGAATCCTAAATCCTCTTAAAACTTCTTTTATGTGGTTTTAGGTAAGAGAAAAGGAACTGTGATTGATATATTTAAATTACAGTTGATTTGAAGAGTTCACACCTTAAACAGAATGGCATAATAGACACATTTTTCTACCCTTTCCCATCCATGGCAGACATTCTTTCCTTCTGACCTTGAGCTCCAGTTCCATAAGTTTTTAAATACAGTGTTCCAGGTAAATACTACCAGTTAGAATTGAACTTGAACATAAAATTTTTGGCACATATGGTAGATTGAATGTACCCCAAAGAGAGACATGTTCCCAATCATGATCTGTATTCTTGTGAGTGTGAATCCATTTGTAAATAGGACATTTTGAAGATATTATTATTAGTTAAGGTGTTGCCAAATTGAATCAGGGTGGGTATTAATCTGTATTTTTGGAGGCCTTATAAAGAAGAGAAATTTGGATGCTGCAGTCAGCAAGAGAAGCCAGAGATGTAGAAGCCAGAACTCAGAGCATGCCCCAAGAGGAGACCAAGGACGTTGCCATGTGATGGAGGACTGCCCTCACCAGAAGGCTACAGCTCTGGAGAAAATGATTCTACCACCACCTTGATTTTTACACTTCTGCCTCTCAGCATTAGCTAATAATTCCGTTGCTTAAGCCAACCCTTTGTGTGGTAATTATCATATTATCTCTGACAAACTAAGATGGCAAGCTTTCCATAGAATTTCAAAGCTACAAATTGTTTTCCGCTCCAACAGACTTGTATTTTTCCCACACCAGATCTAGAATAAGTACTACTAAAGACCCCGTGTCAACTACGGGAAAATCTCATTTTCCTATATAGTTATGTACACACTATTGTCAACTTTTTGATCTTTGCAGGATCCATGTTTGGGAAGTACTAGATTGCACAGCTTTTGGTGTAAGAAAATTATTCTTTATTTTTCCCCATTCTCTCCTTTAATACCATCTGTGAAAATTCTACCATACTGATTCAATATAAGGCTTTTCATTTTTGATCATTCCAAAGGTTGAGCTATGATAGATCTTGACAAATGGTATTACTAGTAAATCTTATTTTTAATGTGTATTCAAACCACTGAGTTGATTATGCAGGTATAAATAAAAAGATACTGAAACGTATTATGTGGTTTTGCTTTTTGTCTTGACTTTCTCTAGCATCTGGGATAAATTAAAGTGGCATGCAGCTGGGTAGAGGTAAAATATGTTACGCACGAAGCCTCATCTTTTGCAATGTTATATAGAAAAAACTCTTATTATTTATTATCCTGATCCAAGAGAATTTCATCTCAGAAGTGGTATTGTTGACTGTTGGAACACAATGAAAGTCGGTAATGTCATAAAAGGTTTGTCCATTTAGGTCAGGCCAACCAATCATTAGTTAAAATCAATCAGCTAAGTTGTATTGCATGTTTGCTCAATTGAGCTTTTAGAACTTTTCACATAGTAATGGTTATTCTTTCCAACTGGATGCTAGTTGTAATCAATAGCCAGAACTCCGCTGGACATAAGAATGATGAAGTAAGTACGATGCCCTTCATCTACTCTAATCAAGGTTTCCATGCTGCTACAAGGGAGACAGTTCCTCATCTGGCAGCCAGAGTGGTAACGTAGGTGGGGTTCAGACGTGAATGTTTGGACTTGCTTAGTTGGAACAACACAATGTGTCAGCATTAGCCCACGTATAATCAGAACAGTTCCTGTTATGTGTGGAGAAACGGAATGACTGAGAACCACATGTTAGCCTCCATGTAATGTTAGAATCCCAGAAATGCTAATGGGAAACGCACGTGTTGCCAGGAAGAGGAGATGTGACCTATGCTCTGTGTTTGAGTCCCAAAGCCTAACTTGGCAGGTCTGGCACACTTTAAAATATAATTTGGGTTCCTAGGGGATTTTTTTTTCTTTTTAAAAAAAAATTTACTTTAACTTATTTTATTTTTAATTAAATGTTTTTAGTTTTAAAGAAGCTTTAGATTACATAAATGCTACATTTAAAAAATGTAAGGGATTCTCATATGCCTCACTCTCTCCCCCTCCCACATTTTCCCACATTAACACCATCCTTCATTACTGTGGTGCATTTGTTACAATTGATGAACTCATATTGAAGCATTGCTACTAACCATGGACTACAGTTTACATTAGAGTTTATACTCTGTCCTGCACAATTTTGCAAATTATGACAAACTATACAATGGCTTGTAACCATCACTGCAATGTCATGCAGGACAAATCCAATGTCCTGAAAACACCCCCATATAACAGCTCTTCTTCCCTCTTCCATCCCTCAGAACCTGTGGTGGCCACTGCCTTTACATCAATGATAAGAGTTATTCCATTGCCATAATAATAATAAGTCTATAGTAGAATAATAACGAGTCTACTTAAGTCCATTGTCTTTCCCCAATCTTGAGGATTTTGGGATGGTGATGCCTACTCTGTGATATTTACATTCAATCAATTCTTGCTTTCATGTGAAAAAATCCTGTGAATATGGCTCTAAATAGTTCTTTTACCAAAACTAATTTGCCACAATAAGATATTTTGGTGATACTTGCTCTGATAGATATTATTTTAAAAGCCATCTGTTGATGAGGAAAATGATTGCTTAGGATTCCAGGGACCCTCCAAACACTCTTGATATTTATTTGCTAGTGCTTTCCAGTTACTTTGGAGGTCGTCTATAACTCCCAGGCATGGCTTACTCCTAATTCTACATTGATCCAAGGAAATTAAAAAAAAAAAAAAAAAAAAAAGAATGGTGAGGAGGGATAGGAAAGTGGAGAAATTAGATCATGGGTTTAAACTTTTAAAAATATACATATGGTGAGATTGATAAAGAGAAAGGTTGGGAGGCTTCTGGAGATATACAGCACAACAAAAACTTTAGGGGATCCTTTCTGGTTTATTCCCCATCCTGAAGCAGAATCTCTTCCCTGCTTGTCCAGTTTTTGTTTTTTTTTTTAACTTAGTTTAGTTGCCTTACTTTTACCAGTAAAATTTCCTTTGTTGCTGAGTCAGTTAGTATTATTCTTGGCTAATAGAAATCTGACACAGTGCCTGACCAAATAGAATTTATTTTTCACATATGAAAGAAATCTGGAGATACAATGGTACAATGGCTTGAGGCAACCATCAAGAGCCTGGGTTCCTTTCATTTTCCATGCTACTGTCCTTTGTGTGTAGCTTTGTCCTGAAGCTTACGTGATGGTTTCTCTGCCTCTACGTATCATGTTAAGGTTTCAGGCAGAAAGACAGGGTGAGGCTGAAGGGAGAACCATGTTTTAACCGAGTATAGGTTTTGCAGAAGCTCTGCCCAGTGGACTTCCCCCTACATCTTATTGGACAGAATTATTGTCATCTGACTTTGGCTGCAAGTGACTCTGAGGGTGATGGACATTTTTAATTTGGCACATTGCCATACCAAGTAAAACTGTAATTCTGTAGGTAATGATAAAAGGGAAAATAGATATTGTGTAGGTAACTAGTAGCATCTGCCACAGTTGTCTACATAAAGTCAGTTTCAGAACATTCCTGCTCGTTTTCCCAGTAGACAATCCCAAATTGCAATGATCTCTTAGCCCAACTAAATCATTCTCGACGCTGCCTCAAGTTCTCTTTCCAAATTACAGATCTGACTGGGTCACTCCCAACACCTCCTGCTTCCTTAACACCATGTACGGGATCTGACCTCCACTTCCCTGCCCCGTCTCTCTTCCTGAGCCTCACCCGCCCATGCTCTGTCCTACGCACTAGGCCTCCTGAACCACACGTAGTACTGAAGATCCCAACCACTCTGCCACACATCTGTGTGCTTGTACGTGCTACTTCATACACTTGCATTACCTGTCCCCTCCTGGCTCTATTGTGAAATAAGTACTGTTTCTGCCAGGCGCTGCACTCTCACTGCCAGGCCAGTGCTTTGAACATGAATCTGTTTTGATTTATATCACGCTGTTGAATGCTTCTTGGATGAGTGAGTGAATCAACGAATCAGCAGTGCTTAGCTCTGCTTCCATTAAAAAACATACTCTATAGTAAGACTAGAGTAAATCTGCATAATTACTCTTCAGGATTGTGTTACTTTCCACTTGTTTTCAAACACCGAGTATAAATTTTCCTTTTCCTGTGGGTAAAACAATTTGTGTAGAAATCATATAATACTTACAGGATCTATTCATTAATGTTTTCTATAGCAGATGTTTAGAGGTGTTAGAGATAATGACCAGAACCAACGAGGGTCCTGTAGGGCATGGAGAACAATCCAAGGACTGCGTTACTAATGCCTGTAGAAATCCAAGGTCCACATAGCCAAGAACCCAAGGCCCCAAGAACTATGTATGCACTTTCTTTTCTTGCAGGGATTCTAAAGTGAGGCAGCAGAAAGTTGGGTAGAAATTCTGCCCCTCACTCCTTCAATTTAGAGAAAGTCAAAAGACTATTAAGTTCTAGCTTTGTAGCTGCAGCTCCTCAAATTGATTGATATTCTGGGTCCAAGCTCTCTTCCAATTTTCACTATTTCAATCCGCAGCCCTTTAGGTATATTGATTCTCTCTCTCTCTCTCTCTCTCTCTCTCTCTCTCTCTCTCTCTCTCTTTGATGCATAGTGGCAAATATAAGATAAGGTTAAAGTGATTCATTTGAGTTACATCTCTTTTAATCATCCCGAGACAATAAAAGAAACTTAAATTGTGCCAAATTAGCTCCCAGAAAGCTTTGTAAATCATGTGTGAAACTCCAGACTTTCTCCCTAGCGTTACACCACATCTCAACAAATCCAAGATGGTCTTTGTGTAGGTACTTTTCATTGAAATGACTTTGTTAAAATACCACCAGAATGATGTTGCAAACATCATTTGACCATGTTTTAGTTTTAATGATTTATTTATGTATTTTGAAAAAGAAAGACTATTAGATTTTCGTAAGAAAGTTAATATTTATATGTTTTTTTAGGTATTAGAGTGAAAAATGCTTTTTAGGACCTGTGCCCAGAATTATTAAAGTCTTCCATGTCAGTTATTACTTTGAAATATTTTTGTCTTTCTTGTTTTGGAAAACAGTCTTGAAAGTTTTTTTTTTCTTTTTATGTGGTTTTTTTTTTTTGTTTTTTTTTTTACAATTTTATTCAAAAATATTCATCTTTGCATGCAGTTGTTTGTGTTTAAGGAGCCACTTCCATGTTTGCATTTAGGGAAATGTATCTGCATAAATTCAGAGTTCAAAGTTCCAGATTTTACCATGGGAGGCTGTGTGTGTGGAAACCTTCAGAGGAAGAAAAGTAGGATTAGTGTAGAGGAAGAAAATTCTGTACTTGACAAAATGTCCTGTATTCCCATTCTCCAGTTTCTGCTGCTCCTGGACACATGTGGCTTTCATGGGCTTTGAGATATTTTCTCAGGAGTAAAATATTGGTATGAAATCTTTTCCATGCAGGGCTCAAGTGACTAAGTCAGGAAGATACTTCCCTTTGGCACTGAGCATAAATTCAACTTCAGAAGGAACATGGAGTAGAAGACAAAGGAGACCTTTTTCCTTTTCCACATATGCCTAGTGGCACATGATATCTGGAAAGAAGAATTAAGCAAAATGTTTCACATTACTGCAACATGGCTTTGCCAAGTTTCAGAGCTTTTCTCCTTTCCTTCTCTTTTTCTTTCCTTCCTTCCTCCCTCCCTCCTTCTCTTCCTCTCCTCCTGCTTTTTTTCTCTCTCTCAGTTCTGTAATCCAGGTTGTTCTAGTCTGAATTGACTTTTCTTCTCCAAAATCCTATAGTATTTGGTCTGTATCACAAACCTAGTCTTTTATCAATTGCCTTATAGTGTTTTCTAGTTGTTTCATAGAAATGTCTTCCTGATGCTACTGAATTTCAAAGTCTTCACAAGGCTGGTTTCACAGTGGGCCTCTTTTCTCAAGCACATCTATTCATGGGAATGAAATAGGATTGAGAAATAGGAATACTAATGAATAATATTCCTGTAGTGTTCACCTTTAGAATTCTAAAATACTCCTTTTTAAAAAAAAACACAAAGATTGCATTTTTAAAAATAAACTTTATTATTAATCAGATTTTACAGAGGAGCAGAGATTGGAGCTATTCATCTTTGATTTTGCAGCTAGCAGTAGAAATGTGAGAGGCTTTAATTTTCTTGGTTTTCCAAGCTAAACGAAACTAGCATCAGCCTTGAGAGTTGCCTGTGTTCTATTGAGCAGGCCTTAGCCTGGCTCCGGGGCCAGCTCCTTGCCGGATTAGTAAACACAGACACCCCTGCTGTGGTTGCTGCCAGACATGGTGAGCTGAGTGATCCTGGTAAAAGCTGGAGGGCAGCTTGGTGGCATTCCATGTGCAAACAGATTGCTGGTTCTTGGCTTATTAGACACAAGCACATGCATACGCACAAACTCTTAGGAAGAGAAGTAAACTATGGCCAGTCCTATTTCATAATATCCTCAAGTCAATTAACTACAAAGGGAGTTTGGAACGCGTCCTTTTCCGGCCTTCCTTTCATGATACCCCGCAAGAGAGTGTCTGCTTAATCAATGGTTTTTCTGAAAAGTTTTATCATCAAGATTATCTCTAGTAATTTTATGCAAAGCCCATGGTTATTGTGTACTTCTGAAAATTTTCTTCTATTTCCCAGATGATGGAACAGAAACTTTGCCTGTTTTTGATTCATGAAAGTGCCAATAACTAGGATTATATTAATATAATTTCATAAGTATATTCAAACACATTGCCAACAATTAGCTTAACACATTTCATGATTTCAAACTGGTGGGACGAAGAACCCAAACTAGAAAAAAACAAGACACTCAAAATGGTAATTATTAATATTAAGAAGTTAAACCAACAAGTTGAAAGTCCTTCAAAGCTGAGTAATCATATTTTCAAAATCCTATTTCCAAATAGGGCTACATTCATGGGACCAGGACTTAGGACTTGAACATACCTTTTCAGGGGACATGGTTTAACCCATAACACTACCTTTCCTCAATGTTTCCATCCCACATAGGAATATTCCTCTTCTAGATAAAGATAGGTTTTTCTGCCTATTATTTCCACCCAGTTGTTTATAGTTTCATTATTGACCATCCCTATCCTCCTTATGCCTCAATTTCCTCAACTGCCAAATAGGGATAAGGATAGTACCTACGTCCTAAGGGTATTGGAGGAGCACGTGAAGTCAGACATGTAGAGCCCTGTGCACTGGCATGCTGTGACAGATTTCCACAACCTACCTTTGCTGTGCTCTGGCACACACACAGGCAGGACGGGGCCACGAGACTTGCACACACACACACACTCAGACCCCAGCCCAGACAGCTGTGCTGCTGCCACGGCTAGGCAATGCCAAGCCTCAATTTATCCGAAAGATAATAGAACCTACAACAGCATTTCTCAAACTCTAAATCTCAGAACCCCTTTATGGAGTTAAAAACTGCTGAGATTTCCCCAGAGAGCTCTTGCTTATGTGGGTTATAGCTGCAGATATTTGACCTTTGAAATTAAACCCGAGAAATATTTTAAACATATATTTTTATTTACTTAACAATAACAAATACATTACATGTTAACACAACTCATTTTTTTGAGAAAAGGTAACTATAGTTTCTGAAACGAAAGAATTTAGTGAGAAAATCTGGCAGAGGCTTTCTGGAAAGGGTTCTCTCTCCTGATAGGGTGGGAGTTTGGCCTGTGGCACGTTTACGCTGCGTAGAGAGAGAGATGACTTACGGACTGCGTGTGCCAGGGCGAGCAGGCTGGACTTGTAAGTGGTATCATATGAGCTATCTACTCGCGGGATTAATCACGGGGAGGCCTTCCCTCCATGATACTTTTGTTTTGAACATCTTTTACCTGAATTTTAAATTTTAATGGTTATTATCCATATAGAATTACAGAGAAATGACCATTTAATAAATGGTGCTGTGATGACTCCATTACACTAGGGATATGGCAAGTATAGACAAATGGAAAATCATTTGCTGCATTAAGATATATTTTAAAGAAAATGAGATACAAATGGACTCTTCGTGACAACAATAATGACCTACCTTTGCTTACTATCTGCTAGGCCCAGTTTGAAATACTTTCCATATAGTACCCTATTTAACCTTCACAGTAGCCCAGTAGTAATGGGCAACTTCTTCAATCTCTGTGGAGAATAAGAATTGCTTACTTTGTAGGGCAATAAATGTAGTCTAACAGATAATCTAGCACAAAATAGATGCTTAAAATGGTAATAATTATTATTCCCTGACCTTTCCTAACTGTTCAGGATAGAGATGTCCAACCACTAAACTCTCACAAAAGCAGTGCTTTGATAAACTCACACTGAAAGGGAATGGAAAGAAGAGAAAATAGTGCAGTTTCCCAACCTGTGTTCCCCGCTTAGATGTTCTTGGTTTCTTTTGAGTCTTGTGTCCCATGCATTTTGCTCATTTTTTCTAATAAGTAATGTAAACATATCTTGACATCCATGGGCACAATCAAAAGTACTAAAAATAATCCCTGTCTTTATTTCATTTCAAAAGACCGGTCTTCCCTTTAGGAATATAATTGCTAACGTTTGGAATAATTCTCGCGAATTTCCGCAAAGCTGCTTGCGTTTAAAATATTTCTCAAAAACATATGTGCATGTTTGCTTAAGCACATGCTGTGTTTTTCTTTATCAAAAGCTGTTGATTAATATTTACATAAATATGTCATGCAAAAAGATCAATCATATTTCTGTGATGCAGTTATGCCTGCAATATGTCCTTTTGGTTTCCACTTGCTCCTGTAAACTATTGTCAGAAGGAAAGCCTCATCTATTTGACTGCTGTGATTTAGGTGCATCTGCTAATGGGCACTGCAAGCCACTCTACACCCTAACTTAGACTCTGTTCGTGTTGTCCAAAACACCAAAGCCCCAAACAGTTGGGAAGTTTCAGCTTCCTAAATGGCCCCAAACTGCATACAGTCTCATTGACAATATAGAAATTGCATGTAAGAGTAACAAAAGAATAAAAGATGAATAAGTAAAATAAAGGGTTTGGTTTGATTTTCTGACCTGGTATCAGATATTTTTCAGGGTGCACACCTCAGAATGAGTTCTACTGTGAAACCCCTCCTCCTTCTCTGTGTGGGCCCTGCTTGTAGTACTGTATGGTGTCATTTTACAGTTGGAGGAAATGGAAAACTGCATCCATGCATACTTATCAAAAGAGCCTCCCATTTTTTTGAACCAAATGGAACAAGTTAGTAAAAGCTCTACAATAAAAAAACATGACTATGTTTAAAATCCCATATTCCCCTGTCTTTTGTGCACAGTAACTAACATAGGGTCATAAAAGAAACAACAAAAGAGCCTGTCTTCATTTAAAATTTTGATATTTTGGTCATTGTGGACTTTTTTTGCGTAATTCCGATTTTTAAAAAAGTATTACATTGAATGCTATTTATCTTGATTGCTGAGTGCCTTTGTTTGCCAGGGCTGCTATCACAAATATCACAGTGACACAGATTTATTGTCTCATGGTTTTGGAGGCTAGGAGTCCCAAATCGAGTGCTGGCAGGCTATGCCTTCTCCGATGTCCTTTGCACCCTGGCAGTGACTTGTTGGGGGTCAGTCCCTGCTTCGGGTGCGTGGCCATCTCTGCCCTTGTCTCCTCTTCCTCATTCCCAATGACTCTGCCTCCCAATGTCCCCTGCTTCTAAGGACTCCAGTAATATTGAATTAAGGGCCGCCTTGATTCAGTTTGACCCCAGTTTAGCAGGATCTTCAAAGATCCTATTTGCAAGTGAGTTTACAGCCATAGGACCAGGGCTTGACCATGTTTTTGTGGGGGACCCAGTCCATAACACTGTTTCTTTTTTATTTTTGTTTGTTTGTTTGTTTTTTGGCACCTTTTAAAACCTTGCATTGGAAGCGAGTGTCTCACTCGTCTCGCTCTCCTCCAGGCCTGGCCTGCCTGCTTATAGAATGATGTCTTCTCATATCAAGAATGGCTGTTGTGTTACCTTTTGGCATTAGGGGTCCTTTATATTATTTTCTTGAAAAATGAAAAAGTACAATATAGGGTGAAGAACCTATAGATTCATTTGCCAAATTTAAGTTCTTTTCCAAGAAAATTTCCCATGTTTTTCCTCTTTATTCTTAGTTCTTTGTCCTTTTGAACTTGAGACATTTTTATCCTACTTTACATTAAATACCAAGTAATCCAAATCGAAATTAGATTTCTCTCTAAATTTTCTTTCTGAGATAGAAAAATCTTAGTACACATCAGAATTTAAAACTAAACATTTTAAAAGAACATGGCATCAAAAAAAACTCACAGTAATTTATCTGCACTGTTACTTCTTTCCTCCTTTTATTTCTTAAATCTTTTTTATAGTCTCTTTCATACTTATTTTACCTAGACCCTTTGTTTCCCATGATGCCCTCAGACTCTCTTTTCCCCTCCAGTCCTCTGCTACTCTTTGGGATTTTTCTCCCTCCTCATCCATTCATTCACAATTGTTTCCTGAGTACCTGCTAGGTGCCAGGCATTGTTCAAAGGACAGGACACACCAGTGAATGTAACCGACCAAGTCTCTGCTCCTATGGGACTTTGCATTTAGTGCTGAGAGATGGGCGAGAAATAAGTTATATGGAATGTGTTAGATGGCGACAAGCACGAGGGGAAAATGGAGTAAGGTAATGAGAATCAGAAGTGGAGGGCAGCCGTTTTAAACGGTGTCAGGGCAGGTCTCTCTCAGAAATCAACACTGGAGCAAAGTCTTGAAGGACGTCAGGAGGTGGCGACTTGACTCTGTGGGTGAAGACATTTCCAGGCAGAGAGAATAGTCAGTGCAAAGGTCCTGGGACAGAGTGTGCCTGACATGTTGGAAAGCAGCAAGCAGGCCAGTGTGGCTGGAGCGCTGTGCACGAGGGGAGAGCAGCAGGTTTCAGGAGAGGTCCTTTAGCTGCTTCTGTTCCCTCTCCATTCTTCCCAGCACAATTTGATTAGAAAACCAGTTTTTTTTTTTTTTAAAGAGCCTTTATTATACCTACTGAGAAGTTTCTGTTTGATTTTGAAAGTTAATTGGATGTTTTATATTTATATCATGCTAATGCCTTTTTTGTATGCAACTTCAAAGAGAATCCATTTCCTCCCCGCTCTTAAGCATAGTGCCCACCCAGGCCGGGGGTTCCCTCTTCCTGTCCTGCGTGCACCCACTCCTCTGGTTTTGGCTTCGCCTTTGTGTTTCACATACAATCAGAAGCTCAGGTCTGGGGAGGTTCTCTCTGCAGTGCTCCAGCCATAATTTCCTTTTCCATTGCCACCAGTGAGCTCTTTACTCCTGGTTTGCAACATTGCGGACCACCTCCAACCTCCTCTCACCACTCACTTAGCCCAGTGTAAACACTTGATTAGTTTAGTTTAATCTCCATGAAAATCACACAAAATGATTTTACTTCCTAAATTAAAAAAATAAAAATGCATCATTTTTTGGCTGTATCTGTATATGCAACTGGTATACTAGATCAGTAGGAAATAAGGTTTAGTATAACTTAATGAATAGCCATATCTGAAATATATATTATATATCTATTAATTAGAGAAGTTTTGGGTTTAGAGAACAATCCTAAATTGTTCCAGGGTTTCCATACATCACCTTAACACTCTGCATTAGTGTGGTACACTTGTTACAATTGATGAAAGCTCGTTTTTATAATTATACTATTAACTATAGTCCATGGTTTAATATAGGGTTCACCGTGTTGTGCAGTTCTGTGAATTTTTAAAAAATTTGTTCTAGTAACATCTATATAACCTAAGATTTCCCTTTTAACCACATTCAAATGCATAATTCAGTGCAGTTAATTATGTTCATAATGTGGGGCTACCATCACCATATCCATCACCAAAACCTTCCCATCGTTCCAAATAGAAACTCTGTACATTTTAAGACTTAACTCCCTATTCCCTACCCTCACCCCATCCCTCGGTAACCTGTATTCTAGGTTCTGACTCTATGAGCTTGCTTATTATAATTATTTCATGTCAGTGAGATCATACAATATTTATCCTTCTGTGTCTGGTTTATTTTGCCCAATATAATGTCTTTAAGTTTCACCTATGTTGTCACATGTATCAGAATTTCATTCCTTTTTATGGCTGAATAATATTCCATTGTGTGTGTGTGTGTGTATATATATATATATCACATTTTGTTTATCCATTCATCAGCTGATAGACACTTGCATTACTTCCACCTTTTGGCAATTGTGACTATTGCTGCTCTGGACATCAGCTGGGACCATTGTAATTACAAGGTCCTTGGAAGTGTAGAGGGAGGCAGAAGAGGAGGCGAGCGTGGTGTGATGAGAGGACTCAATCCACCGTTGCTGGCTTCGAGGAGGGAGGAAGGGCCCACGGATGAAGGAATGCAGTTGGCTTCTAGAAGCTGGAATAGGCAAGGAAATGGATTCTCCCCTCCAGCCTTCAGAAGGAATGAAGCTCTACTAACGCTTTGATTTTAACTTAGTGAGCCCTGTATCAGACCTCTAACTTGTGAAACTGTAAGATAATAAATTTGTATTTTAAGCAATTGGAGATGATTTGTTAGAGCAGTGAAAGAAAACTAATTCACTAACTTTATTTAAACTTTTGATATTTCACTCATTGTGGCTTTTTGTATTAGTTTTGATTATTTTACATTTTGCATTAAAACATTGTTCATCTTAATTATCGAGGCACCTGCACCCGAGACGAGCCCCTAACTTGCCTCACCCTAGCCTTGATCCACAATGAAGAGTCAGCTCTGCCCCCAGGATACATCTTTGCTAACAGCAATGTTGGTGCTACCCTAATGTAGACAAATGATGAGTAAATTTGCTGACTATATCTCTTTTGACTTTTCTTTGTCCAACCTGAAGAATGTCTTAAAGCCTTAACTCAGTCTACAATGAGGGTTTAGCTTTGACTTTGGCAAACTATTTTTTGTCAACAAACATTTGCAAGAACACGACAAAGCATGTATATGTAAGAACTGTTCCATGGAATATATTATTGGAGAGCTTAAAACTGAATAATCCCAGTGTGTTTCTGACATTGAATTTTATACCTCTGTTTTATCACCTGCATGAAGGACATTTTTAACTTGACCAAATTTCAGTGATTTACTTATTTTGTCTCTGAATAGTATCTTCTACTACTTCGGCAGCCCTAGGGTTAAATTCCAGACTTGTCTTATAGGCTAACAGCCTATAACTAGAGAAAGACCCAGCTCTTTTTTTTTTTTTTCAGCTAGTGTGGAAGTATATGGTACCACAGTCCAACACAAGTAACTAACTTACATAGTGAAAAACAACAATCAAAGTAACAGCCATGATAAAATAAAATCTATAATTTCTAGAATAAGTTTCAACTTTCACATAATCCTCAAAACAACCCTGTAAGACATGTTCTGTTCTTCCCATTTCTCAGATGAGGAAACTGTGGTTCAGAGAGATAGTAATAGAAATGAAAAATAGAAATAGCCAACACTTGAATAGGGTTTATCATATGCCAACGACTATTCTAAGGGCTTAACTCATTTAGCCTACAACAACCCTAAGAGCCGTTATTGCATTTCACAGATGAGGGAATTGAGGCAGAAAAAGGTGATTAACTTTCCTAAGGTTTTCACCTCTTATGGAGAAGGTAAGTTACTTGTTTCAAGTCATGCCGGTAAACAAATAAGTTGAGGACTAGGTGTTCAAACTCAGATCTGTCCATGTGAAAAACATGTTGCTCTTTCTACTATGCCCAGTTCCTCCTAACTGATCTGACAGCCTCTGCAATGCTCTTCCCTTCCCTTGAGGTGACCAAGTCATTTGCCTTTTGAGCCCAGCTCTGGTCAGCTTCCTGGGAGTGGTTTCGAGAACGCCTCCCACCCAGGATCTCCAGGCAATAGCAGTGGGCACCCAGCCTGAAGGTGCCCTGTCTAGGAAGCCCTTGCTTGCTCCTAATGCAGGCAGTACACATGGCAAAGGGGAAAACTGCTTTGCTCAGGGAGGATTTACGATCCTGACTGAGAGGCTTAGACAAATCTTTATTGCCCTAGTGCCTTGGGAAAGGTATTATCTGCCCAGGTGGGTAGTGATAATGCTTTTACATCAATAGAACCTATCACAGTGTTAAAGTACATCCAGGAGAATTTGTTGCACCCTACTTAGCAACACATCAGGGATGTCTATAAAGGGACCCTTCAAAGTGAAGGTTGTTTTTTTGAGTCCAACTCAGGATCTGAAGGTTTACCTGTGAGATAGCGTCCACAGGTTGCCTTCCAATATGAAAGCTTTTTATTGTGTCTTAAAAAAATAACGAAGTTTAAGTGCTTTGTTTAATGACACATTTTTAATCTTTCTATCCCTAGTTGATTATAACCTAACGTTTATTTCGAAGGGTTCATAAGAAATAAAAGTTTTGTTATATATTTAAACTAATATATAAATTGGATTTCTCTGAGGTCAAATGCTTGATAACATATATCCTGAGATGGATACTTCATTTTATATATAAAAAAATCCATTCATTTGGACGCTTCTGTTTTTATACATTTAAAATTTATTAACAATAGGCAGAAGATACCAATTTTATAGCTTAAATGACCACCACAGTGCAAAGAAGAATGGAATAAACAGTAGACCAAGAGTCTGAAGACCTGGTTTCTGTCTCACCCATCATTAGCTATGAAATTGTACTTCTCTGGGTCATAATTTTCTCTTTTTAAAAGTGCATTAATAAGATATGCCCTTCCTACTTTACAGGCTTGGTTTAAGAATAAAATGAGATAGTATAAAGATAATTTGAAGAGGGGCCAGCTGTAGCCCAGTGGATAGGGTGCCGGTACACTACATGGGAGGCCCCGGGTTCGGTTGCCAGGGACCTCTCCGAGTGGGCAGACCGCCTGAGAAGGCAAAGCTGCCGTGGGCGGGGCAGAGCCACCGTGGGCAGGGCAAAAAGCCACCACGGGCAGGGCGAGCCACCTGCGAATGGAGCAAAAACTGCCTGCGAACAGAGCAAAAAAGCCGCCCGGGAATGGAAGCAGAGCCGTCCACAAGTGGGGCAAGCCGCCTGCGCAGTGAGCTGACTCGGCGCGTCGCCGCAGCGGGGGGAGACAAAGCAGACA
>PVKH010015382.1:0-16118 GCA_004027955.1 Chaetophractus vellerosus | reverse complement strand
AAAAAAAAAAAAAAAAGGAGGGGGGTGGAATTGCTTTAGAGCATCTAATAAAATAAAATGCCTCAAGACTCACATTTGGATTTTTTTCCCCATCAGATATGTACAAAAATAAATACATGCTTAACTTTCATTTGGATACATGTTTAGCAATTCTGTTTTACCTAACTAAATACGTTATTACTGCCATAGTACAAATAATGTGATGTTTCATGAATTTTATAGGATCTGAGTGAAGCAACTTTATTACCACATGGGTATTTAACATGTTGATCAATTTTTTAAAGATGAAAATGTGCATTTATATAAATGAACCATTTATAAGTATGAAATAGTACGTTTTCATAGAAATAATCTCCAGAGGAAGTGGTATTTACTAAGGGAAAGTATAATTTCTCTGTAATATTGAAAAGATAAGCTTTTATTATTTTCCATTGTGAAAAGCTCATTTTTGAGCTAGCCCATTAAAAAGAGCCCCGTAGATGATAGTCCACACAATTTCAGTAAAATAGACATATTTGAAGCTGACATCCTGCTTAGTGATGTCATATCTAAGTTAGGATCACTGACTCAAAGAGCAACATTAACTCACTAAATCAGAAATAAAGTTGATTTTAACCCTTTCAGATCATATCATCTTTAAGATCACCAAATGCAAAAGTCACTGTTCATAATGAATGCAGTGTGGAAACTCTCGGTTTTGTTTATATACTTGCTTGATGAAAATTTTCTTCAAAGACTATAAAGAAAATCTTGGAAGAGGATTCAAAATTCTTAGACCTTAACAGTTCTGACCCCAATAATTTATGATCTAAAATGTCAGAGGAAATGAGCCCCTGAATGTTCCTTGGAAAATAAATCTTCTGTGGGATGGCAGCCTGATCCTATCTCAACCAGCTTGGTTCTTCGAACCCTTGCTTCATGAGAAGTAGAACACATTTTTTTTTTTAAGTTTATAAACTTCACAATTTAAATGAAATCAGTGGCATTTGTACACTAGTGTGGGAAAATCAGCCTGATAAGTTATAAAACTACTTTATACTTTTTTACTACTCTAAATGGAATGCTTGTTTTTTTTTTTAGTACAGAAGCAGTTTATGAATATTCAGTATTTAAATTTGGACGTTCTAAGGATTTATCTTCATATAAGCAAATGATTACCAACATTTTAAATCTCCAATCTCTCTAAGAAAATTTGTTAATTTTAAGATAAGTTTTGAAATGAACTCTTTGTAACTAATTTTCTAAGGAAAGGAAAAATCTGTGAAGACTGGGTGGTCAGGGCAGTTCCTTTTTCATCTGAAGTATATATTTCCTTTTAATAAAAGCAAATTTAAGAAAATGTGTTTTATCTTTATTACTTATGCTCACATTTTATTATTTGATAAAAATAGGATTGTAAATTTCATAGAAATGATTTGTATTTTTTCTGGGATAAGTTTGAAATCTGAAGTATTTATCCATACATGTGTGTAAATACTTTTCATTGCCTTATTGTAGAATGCAGAATGTCCACCAGGTTGTGCTAAAACCTTTGCAATGTTTTCTTTTGTTTTGTTTTGTTTTGTTTCTTATGATGAGGGGCCGTTTTAAATGCTACGACTTGAATGTGTTATTTCAGTAAACTATTTAGTATATACATATATGTTTAAATTGCAAGTTTTCAGGTGCATGACAGTTTGCTAAATCTCTGAGAGTACTCACACTTATTTAATACATGAATCATATTCTTACTGTGGAACGTGATATTTTCTAGACCATATTTCATACAGCCTTCCCAAAATGTGCCAGGCTGATAACTCCTCTTACTCATTGTAGATATCCACTCTTATCTCACAGCTCTAAAGATGGGTACCACTGGGAAGTAAGAGTTCCTTAGGGTCAGAGCTTCCAAATGTAGATCTCTTACCTCTAATTTTACAGGCATATCCTTTTCCCCAGTCCACCCAAAGCTAGTTCCTTTCTAGGCCAAAAGTATGTAAGAAATATGAGGTTGCGTAAGATTTTTCTCTGCTGCAAATTACCTATCTAACTGATATAGAAATGCATTTCTTGAAGCCCATTTGTGTGATGTGTCTTTGGCTACTTGAGAGACTGAATCAAGGATTGTCTTCACCAAACTAATTATATATGTATTAACTGGCATATTGCATTCATGAAAGTATAGGTATTTTAACTTCTGCACTTTCTCTGGATACCTTTTGTAATAAAATCATTCATTGAGGACAACTAAATAAAATACAATTGTCAACCAAATATATGTTTAATAAATAAATAATTTTAGAAATATGTAGATTTTAGTAATATATGTGTACATAAATCTATGTATATATGTTTGCAACTATACTCTCTTTGAAACTGTAAAGGTGGCTAATAACCACAGTATTTCCTTGTAAGAAATTAGTTCTGTCTTGATGAAAGATATTTTTTTGTATATTCTTCTCTTTGGGTCCCAAGTTTCTTTCTGCAGGACTGATCATCTTTACGAATGGTGCTTCTAAAAATGATGGCTTCAAGGTCTTCCCAGAATCACTCAACAGCTGAAGCTTGCAAACTTAAATGTCTTCAGAGTTTAGGAAAATAACAAAAATGAAAGAAGATTTATAAAATAATAGTAAGTGGCAGCTCCCAAAACATGAGCACCATTTTACATTCCCACCAACAGTGAATGAGTGTTCCTATTTCTCCACATGACTTCTTTTGTTCCATCCTACTTTGTGGTTGATACATTACTTTAACCTGCCTTGGCTCAGTTTTCCTTTATAACAGTTCCCTGGGCTTTCTACTAAGGTTGACATTTGCTTTCATAAGCTTCTATTACTAGTTTAGCTACCTACCTACAAGGGTGAGTGTTTCAGAAGACATCAAGCCATCCTCTAAGACAAAGCTTCCTAACCAGGTGAACTAGATGTCTTGGTGTACCCTTGACATTGATCCCCATAGTCCTCACAGGGTTCTGAAGCCCAGGGAATATTGAGGCTGGCTATGCATAGGGATAAGTAGCCTCGTGAGGGAACCACATCTTCTCAATTTACTATTAACTTCTGTGTGCCTTATAATTACTTTCAATTACTCCATGCTCATGAGATGAACAAGTATGGGAAGTACTACCTGAAGAAAGAATTTGGTTCCTTGGCCACATGGGAGGTTATCACTTGGCTCAAATGGTCTGCAGAGTATCTCAACAGCACTGATCTATCTGTCCGCATGACCCAAATTGACTTCAGACTCACTTTTGCCTATCCGTGGCCACTTTGATTTATCGGTCTCAGGGGATGCAGACTCTGTACAATAGAGTGTTATCACATGGAGTCTTTCTGCAAGCTGAGAAGGACTATTTACACCACCCTAAGGCAGTGGGGGCAAGGATGAATGCCACCTGGGGCAATGTGCCCTGAGAGGCAGAACTATTTCCTCTAAGGTCTTTTTCTTTTGTTATTTCACAAGCATTATCCCTTTCTCAGCAGCTTCATGACAAGATGCAAAATGTCCTTGCTTTTTATACAAACATTTTTTTTTTCTTACGTTCAAACTGCTGCTGTCACAGGAGAAGGGAGTTCATTTTATCAATTGTAAGGACTTGAAGTTTTTCTTGATGAACTATTTGTGAACCTGGCACTTTGAACCAACTGATTTCACAGCTTGAATTTTTGGACCTTTCACTACTTGTGCATTTGTAACTCCCTGCCCCTCAATGTAGAGTTTATTTATTTACTTTTCTGACACTTTGCCTCCTCTCCTTAGATAATTCTCTGCTCCTTTCTCTTGACCACATACATTCATATCTTACTGTTCAGATATCTAATTTTCTACTGCTTTGGTGCATGTTCCTTGCTCTAGTTTTAACCACTGCCTTGTCTTCTCGGTTGGCCTCCGTTTGCCCTATTCTGATCCTTCCTCCGGAATGATCTCACATTTCTGACTGGTTTCCCAGTCTCAGACTCTGCCTTGAACTCTACTCAGGTGCCTCCAAAAATTATTCCTGGGGTGTTTACATAAATATCGAGAAATATCTCTTTCTTTCTCTCATATTTTTCTTCTGATAAAATAAATTTTGCCTGAAGATAAAAGTCAAATCCTGTTCTACTTCTTAACCAACCCTCTGCCTATCAAGTGTTAAAAAGTGGGACTTGCTTGATTCCTGCTCACCTTTTTCTTTCAAATGGGGAACTCTGAAGGATAGAAGACCTCCTGTCTCTACCTTTCACTGCCTTGTGTGGGTAATTTATTTTAATGCACCATGTGATGGGAAAATCTGCCAGGTGGCATGGAATTCACTGTCATATAAAATGTAAGATGATTCTACCTTATTATACTTACTTTTTAAAGAGAGGGTGACAACTGTTCAGTTTCCCTCAGAAAGCATTGCATATAAATAACAGGCTTTTTTTAAAAAATGAAAGAAAAGCATCTTAAGTGTTTAATTATAGTTTCTAAGGTTATTGACTTTTTTCCTCTTAGGTGTTCAAGTCTTCTTTTCTATCTGTGTTACTACAGTATACCAATGTTGATTCTTACAGAAATTGCTTGACTTCAGCTTTGGTCAAAAATACTAATAAATAGTCATTTTACTCTTTATATAGGTTAACCTTTTATCCTACTTAGTGTATTGACTAGTTTTTTGCTCAAAAGAAACCCACAAAGGGAAACAGAAGGGAAAAAAGCCTAATATTTGTGCCCATTATTCAAACTCTAATTAATTAGATAAAATTAAGTTCTATGTAACACTCTAATAAACTAAACACACAGCATGCAGAATACTCTCAGGCATCTTCCTTCCACCAAGTTTATTTAAGGTTCTTTGGCAGGAACTTGTGCTGGAATAGGCAGCTGCTTGGACACATTCTACTTGCAATTTGACACCTAATGGTTTTCCTCTTGGCTGAGAAACTTCACAAACAGAAGGGAGAGATCACGTGACCAGCGCACTCCAGGCAGCTGGGTTCTGTGGAAAGAAGGTGGTGGGCAAGGGCAGTCCGACGGAGACTGCTCATGGGCTGCTGTGTTTGACGATGCGACAAACAAAATCATCCTTTCCAAGGTATCCTCTGAGTTCAGACATTTTGCTTGAGTTTTGGTGCAGATTGAAGATGGCTACTTGTACCCGGCCCAGGCAGCTGCTTTCAAACTGCTTAGCATCCTTTTGGTGAAAGGTAGAATGTGGCGGTAGGTAAAGCATGTGAAGGTTGAGAGGTTGAGCCCTGTTCTACCAATATTCTTATGATTTGGGGAAAGTTATGTAGGCATTCTTAGCCGTAATTTCTTCATCTCTAAAATTGGTAAAATGTTAAAAGTTGCCATTTATTCAAGGCCATGAGCCAAGTCCTGTGTTAAACACTTTATGTATTTTCATTTAATCCTAAATGAAAAGGCATCCAAGCAGTAGTTTGATTATGGACGTATTTTCTGACCTCCATGAGCCCTGAGTTTCTCATCTGTTACCTGAAAATCCTGTGTGTTCTTCCCTCTCAGGGTTGTTATGAAGATTACCTCGGATAATGCCCAGAAAGGCTTGCAACAGTGATTGGTCTGTAATAAGGGCACATCTGATGATGGTTATTATTAACAGAACTCAAAAGGTAGCTTTTATCCTCACTTTAAGGATGTGGAAATTGGTACCCGTAATAGTTACTAAGTAGTAGATCTGAGATTCAAACTTAAGGTTCATCTACTATTTAAATTTAGCTCAAATCACAAGGCTAAATAAAATTCCTGTTGCCAGAACCCTCTCATTTCCTTTGCCTCCACTCCCACTCACCCTGCCTTAGCTGGACCCACTGGTCTCTATGGATCATACTAACATTCAGCTCAACTATCATAGTTCCCAGACCGATCCTGACTTGGGGCAGGAAGTTCCAAACCAGACTCAGCTTCTCTACCCTTTGAGGCTGGATATTGAGTCACTCTTCCTGTTAGTGTTAACTCAGGACAAAGAGTTCCAGCACTGACCACAGAGCTCATCGTGTTCACTTAGGAGTCCCTGCAGCAGTCTCATGAAGAAGAGGGAGGCCTTCCAATGCTGACCACTGCCTCTTTTGTCCCACTCCCGCAGTATCCTCTCCACCTTTCCCTTCTACTCCTTCCCACTCTGCAATTCACAGCTCTGTTTGCTGTTAAGCAACAATGATAACATTATGATGGACATTTTAAATACAGTCCCTTTAATATTTACTATATTTTTCAATATAACTATTAGTATCTCACTTTAAATTGGGGAAACTTAAACTCAGAAGGATTGAATAATATGCCTAAGGTCATACAACCATTAATATTTATAATAATAACACTTTACATTTATTATTCACTGTAATATCTAAATCACCTAGAACAAGGTTTTTCAACCTCAGTACTATTCCAGCCAGTGAGGACTGGAAAGGAAAGAAGAGGAGAGTGTTTCACACATCAACTCTACCTTCAGCACATTAACTCTACTCTCATGCCATTAGCCAGAATGTACATATATATGGCCACACCTAGCAGCAAACGAGGCTGGGGTACAGTGGCCTTTTTTTATGCCCCCACAAAAATCAAGGATTCTATTGTTAAAAAAAGAAAAATCGGACAACTAGCAATCTCTGCCACAGCACTTCACAATATTGTCATAAGTAATGAGCACTTTGCTAAATATGACAGTGCTTTGTGAACCCTAAACCAAAGCACTGAACTAACACAAGCTGCAAATTTCTTCAGATGAAACCCTTGCAAAAATCCTGAATTTTTACCAACTCATGAAAAATAAGTAAGGCATTAGCAACAATTATATTAAGTTTCCCCAGGCACACCAGTCTTCATTTCAGCTGGGAATTACAGCTGAGGCCTGGGTTTATGCTGCTGAGTAAAGTGCAAATTGATCGCAAAAATTCTGAATTTAGAAGATTTTACCATTAGTTCTGCTGCTACGTCATTTGGTTTTCGTGTGTCATCTTTTGTAGACTGGAGCTAAAAACAGTAAACAGACAAACAAACTCAAGTTTTCTATAGGTCTCCTTACCTGGCCGGTTAAACAAAGGCAGCTGCTGCTGGTACTGTTTATATCAGAAAGCTTATGAGTTTGTCAGGTATGGTATTAGTCTATGTTGACGTAGACAAATGATGTGTCTGATCATCATGTTTGCTATCTGCAGAACTCTGAGGAAGGATTCCATGCTCTCTAAATTCCATCGACACAATAACATTCTTTAAGTCTTCGTTTCCATAGCCACCAAATAAAAGTAGGATTAAAGGATGGTGGGGAAGAGCAGCCGGCTCCCTTTTGGTGGTCTGAATAATCTAGTGTGGATCACACGCCAGTCGTCGGTGGCTGGCACTCTCAGTTCAGCTGAGGTCCAGGCATAACAGGCCCGCCCTGCTGCCTCTGACCGAGCTGTATTGAAGGAGACGCGTGTGGCTGTTTACCCAGGACCTGAGCGCTGGGGCCTGGCTCACGCCGCGCTGAGCTTCTCACTTCTCAGGGACCTGGAGTTCCCCAAATTTTCCCCCAAATTAAAAGAACCAACAAACTGTATTACAAAAACAAACAGAATTTGTTTTTCTTTTAACAAATAAAAACTAATTTATGCTAAAGCTTTGTTGCCTTGGATCAAGCCAGCCGCATGATTCATTGCCAATGCTTTTCTGTATTAACTTCTCAAGTTCGTCAAGCTTAGCCCTTGCTGGAAAAAGTATAGGGTTTGCAAGCCACTAATTGGCCTAAAACGCTCCTCTATTTTATGTAAACACACAGCATAGTATCAAAAATAGAGTTGTATTCATTAGCCTAAAAATCCAGCTCCCCATGTGAAACCTTTTTTTATACCCCTCAAGATTTAGGTCTGTCTCTAGAGTTAAAGGAAAACTTGTTTTTTAAACTTGTACTCTGTAATTTCACCAAAAAAGATGGCTTTGATTTCTATTTTTGCCTATTAACGTATTTTATAAGCAGTGAGGCAGAAAACTAAAATCTTTCCCTCAGCTGTCCAGTGCTAATGTTAGGAATGTAAACCTGAAAACTGAGCAAAAATAACGAGAATAATGCTGCTACTAATAAAGAAGAAATAGCTGTGTTCTTGTGGATTTTGCAACAAAATCTCTATCACATTTTGTACAACTATCATTTGCACCCCTTTGTGAATCTCAGTCTTCAAGTCCACTCCACGTTCTCATCAGTCTTACCAGATGACTTCTTCCAGTGCACAAAGGAGTGGGCGATTTAGTGTGTGGCTTTGGCAGGTCCTTACCTAACTCTCTGAATCTTAATTCCTTCAGATCCCCCTTTTCCTCAAAGTATGAGGTGTTACTCCTCCATCCTTTTTCCACAGGAAGATTGACTACCTAACTTCTCAGCTCCATGTCCTTACAGCTACTCCACAACTTTATAAATTACTGTCCTCAGCTCCTACTTTTTTAACTGGTGTTTCTTCTCAATATTTTTGCATGTGAAAAGTTGTCCCCCATTTTAGAAACAACGCTATATTACCATTCCCCCTAGCTCTCATTGCATCCTATCTTCCTTGATTTAATCAACTCCATTTTCTAAAGTATTAGGATATAAGATATATTCATTTCCTCACCCCTTACCCAATTTCCAAATCATTCACATCTAACAAATACCCCTTACTCTTCTCCAGAAATTAGTCTTTTCATATTTAATGATAAACACTAATTTCCCAAATTTAATGTTTTCATTTAGTCGTCATCCTATTTGACTTCCATAGCTTATGACTTTATCAATGACATTATCAATACTTCCACCCCAGACTCCTCTAAACAGAGACATCAGTAGCCCATTGTCTCTTCCTAAATTTAACAGCCTGGCTTTGAGCCTTTGGACCTTGGAGGGGAGTGGTTTGAAGATGTATGTACCCCAGAAAAACATGTTCTTAAATCTAATCCATTCCTGTGGTTGTGAACTCAATGTATGTAGGACATTTTGATGCTGTTATTTCAGTTGAGGTATGGCCCACTTCATTTAGGGTGGGTCTTAATTTTATTGCTAGAGTCCTTTATAAGTGGAATGAAATTCAGACAGAAAGAGAAAGCTACAGAGAAAGCAACTAGAAGATGACTATCAAAGGAGCCAGAAGAGAAGGCAGAGACGAGGAAATGCCACCCTGTGTCTTGTCATGTGATAAGCTAAGGGCCCAGGATCGACAGCAGCCAGCCCCAGAACGGCCAGTCTTTAGTTAGAAAGCATCATATTGATGATGCCTTGATTCAGACTTTTTCTCAGGCTCAAAGCATGAGTAAATAAATTCCCGTTCTTTAACGGGACCCATTTCATGGTATTTACTTGCGCATCCTAGGAAACTAAAACGAAGGTCTTTGAACTTTGGGAAGGGACACTGATTTCACTAAGCACAATGGGCCCTGCTGGCCTATTCTTAATTGTAAGAGGATAACTCCAATTTTTGACCACTTTCAATGATGAGTTGAATTCTTCCTTAGCTTCCTTTATACTCTAATATCCACATTTGCAGTTTCCTACTTTTCTATCTTATCTTCCTCTGTCTCCTTCAATGGCCTCCTTTTTTATATTTCGTGCACTCAAAATAGTCACATTTATCTCTTAATAGCCTATTCCTTTGTTGATTTTATGAGAACTTAAAACTTCAGCTATCATCTTTACACATATGGTCTTCAAATCAAAATATATTGCATTAACTTCTCCTCTGAGAGACCATATTTACATATTTACATTTCAATTTGTTACTGGGTATTTCCATCTTGGTAAATGGAATCATCAGTCGCCCAGAATCCTGATCCTCATTGATGTCTTTAGATTTCTTCTTCTCCCTCACTGACCATGCTCAACAGGTCTAGTTGATTCTCCCTTTGTAAAGGTTTTAGAAGGTGCCCATTCTTTTGATTCCAGTTGCCAAGATCCTAAGTGTAATCTCTTACCATCTTCTGACTAGACTATCTTAATACCACCTCATAGACTCAAGGACTCCAATTGCTCTTTTTTAAAGCAGTTTTGTTGAGATATAGTCACATACTATACAATCCATCCAAAGTGTACAATCAATGGCTTTTAGTTTTTCACAGAGTTGTGCATTCATCACCACAATCAATTTTAGAACATTATCATTACTCCAAAAAGAAAAACCCCATACCCCTTAGTCATCTTTCAGTCTCTCTATTTTTCCCCAGCCCTACATAGCCACCAATCTAATTTCTGCCTCTATAGATTTATTTATATTTACATTTTATATAAACGGAACAATACAATATGTAGTACCTTGTTTCTGGTTTCTTTCACTTAGCATAATGTTTTTTAAATTATTTTGTAACCTAGAGGGATTGTAGATTTACATAAAAGTCATGTAAAAAATACAATATTCCCATATACCCCACTATTGTTGATACTTTGCATTAGCCTGGTCCTTTTGTTACAAGTGATGAAAGAATATCAAAATAGTACTAATAACTATAGTCCTTAGTTTACATTAAGTATATTTTCCCATGTACTACCCTATTATTAACACCTTGTATTAGTGTCATACATTTGTTATAATTCATGAAAGAACATTCTTATACTTGTACTATTAACCCCAGTCCATCATCCATAGCAGGTTCACTGTGTTATACAGTCCCATGTTTTATCTTCTAACTTTCATCCTAGTAAGATGCACAAACCAAAACTTCCCCTTTCAACCGCAGTCATTTACTTAATTCAGTGCTGTTAATTATACTCACAATAATGCACTACCATCACCACCATCCATTTCCAAACCTTTACAATCAACTGAAATAGAAATTTTGTACAAATTAAGCACCAGCTCCTTAATCTATCCTCTGGTAGCCTATATTCTAGATTCTAATTCTATGAGTTTGTTTATTATAATTAGCTTATATTAGTGAGATCATATAATATATGTCCTTTAATGTCTGACTTATTTCACTCAGCCTAATTCATCAAGGCTCATCATGTTGTTATTTGCATTAGGACTTCATTCCTTTTTACAGCTGAATAATATTCCACACTGTGTATGTATCACATATTGTTCATTCATCAGTTGATGGACACTTGGGTTGCTTCCATTTTTTGGCAATTGTGAATAATGTCACTATGATCATTGGTGTGCAAATATCTGTTCAAGTCCCTGTTTTCAATTCTTCTGGATATATACAGACCAGTGGATTGCTGGCCATATGGTAATTCTATATTTAGATTCCCAAGGAATTGCCAAACTGTCTCCCACAGCAGCTACACCATTTTACCTTGGCAGCAGCAATGAATGAGCATAACTATTTCTCCTCATCCTCTCCAACACCTGTAATTTTCTGTTATTTAAAAAAAAATAGTAGCCATTGTAGTTGATGGGAAATGATATTTCATTGTGGTTTTGATTAGCATTTCCCTAATAACTAGTAATGTTGACCATCTTTTCATGTGCTTTTTAGTCATTTGTCTATCTTTGGGGAAGTGTCTATTCCAGTCTTTTGCCCATTTTTAATAGGGTTGTTTGTCTTTTATTATTGAGGTGTAGGTTTTTTTTAATGTATTCTGGATATTAAAACCTTAACAGATACGTGGTTTCCAAAAATTTTCTTCCATTGAATAGGTTGCCTTTCATGTTCATGACAAAGTGCTTTGAAGCCTAAAAGTTTTTAATTTTGAGGTGGTCCATTTATTTATTTCATCTTTTGGTGCTTGTGCTTTGGGTGTAAAGTCTAAGAAATCATTTCTTAACACAAAGTCCTGAAGATGCTTCCCTACAGTTTCTTCTAGGAGTTTGATAGTTCTAACTCTTATATTTAGGTCTTTGTTCATTTTGAGCTCATTTTTGTATATGGTGTGAGGTAGGGTTCCTCATTGTTTTTGTAAATGGAGAACCAGTTTTCCCAACACCACTTCTTGAAGAGACTATTCTTTCCCAATTACATGTTTTTTGCCATCTTGTGAAATATAATTTGACCATAAATATGAGGGTTGATTTCTGAGCTCAGATCTATATGTCTATCCTTGTGACATTACCATGATGTTTTGATTACTGTGGATTTGTAATATGTTTTAAGATCAGGAAATGTGAGTCCTCCAAACTCATTTTTCTTTTTCATGATGGCGTTAGCTTTCCTGGTCCCCTCCTCTTATATATAAATTTTTATGATTGGCATTCTCATATCTGCAAAGAAGTTTGTTGTAATTTTGATTGGCATTACATTGAATCTATAAATTGTTTTGGGTCACATTGACATCTTAATGGTTTTTATTCTTCCAGTCCACGAATATGGAATATCATTCCATTTATTAAGCTCTTCCTTAATCTCTTTTAGCAATGTTTCATAGATTTCTGTGTACAAGACCTTTGCATCTTTGATTACATTTATTCATAGATATTCAGTTATTTTATTTGCTATCATGCATGGAAATTTTTTCTTGATTTCTTCTTTCGATTGTTTGTTGCTTATGTATAGAAACACTACTGATTGATGGGTATTGATTTTGTACCTTGATACTTTGCTGAATTCATTGATTAGCTATAGGAGCTTTGTTATGGATTTTTCAGGATTTTGTGAATATAGGATCATATCATCTGCAAATAAGGAAAGTTTACTTCTTCCTTTCCAATTTGGATGCTTTTTATTTTTTTTTTCTTGTCTAATTACTTTGGCAAGAACTTCCAGTACAAAATGGAGTAACAGTGGTGACAGTGGTCATCCTTATCTTGTTCCTGAACTTAGAGGGAAAGCATTCAGTCTTTCATCATTAAGTAAGATTTTAGCTGTGGGTTTTTCATATATGCCCTTGATGATGTTGGAAGTTTCCTGAAGTGTTCTATGTGTTGTTATTCAGAAAGAGTGTTATACTTCATCAAATGCATTTTCTGTGTTGAGATGATCACGTGTTTTTTCCCCCTTCCTCATGTTAATGTGATGAATTACATTAATTGTTTTTTTTATATTGATCTAACCTTGTGTATGAGGGATAAATCTTACTTGACTGTGGTGTATAATTCTTTTAATATGCTGTTGGATTCAGTTTGCTAGCATTTGTTGAGGATTTTTCATCTCCATTCATATTGGTTTGTAATTTTCTTTTCTTGTGTTATCTTTATCTGGCTCTGCTAGGAGGGTGAGGTTGGCCTTGAAGAATGCATTAGGGAGTGTTCCTTCTCTTCAATGTTTTTGGAAGAGTTTGATCAGAATTGGAGTTAAAGCATCTTGGAATGTTTGATAGAATTCCCCTGTGAAGCCATATGGTCCTGGACTTTCATTATTAGGAGGTTTTTGATTACTGATTCAATCTTTTTATTAGTAATTTTTTTTTGATATCTTCCATAGCCTGATTTTGTCTAAGTCCTTGGCTGAACTGCAAGAAATGAATTTCAAGAGCATGCCACATTGATTAGGCCAATAATTTATTAAGGTAGAGAGGGAAGAGAAATAAGAGAAAATAACAGATCATGGGTCCCAGAGAGAGGAAGGGGTTGATAAGTGATAAAGTGGACTGATTTACAGACTACAATTGCCCACTATAGACTATAAATGCCCAGGTTTTACTTGTATGGCCACCATGGCAGGGGAAAAATTGTGAGAGCTGGGTGAGGAAAGCAGCAGGAACCGGGGTGAAGGCAAGAAGAAGGCGAAAGGCCTTTGTGCTTGCTTATTGAACCATTAATTATTCTACCCCTTTGCTAATCTCATTCCTAATGGAAGAATCTCATGAGGGTCTTCCAGCAGTAATTTTGGGGGGCACTGGAGGACATGTGTTCAATGGCAGTGGTTTTTCTGCCAGGTTCCAGATCTGTCTATTGATTCCCTATCTAGCTTGCTTACATCTATTTCTTCTTGAGTTAATGTAGGCAGTTCATATATTTCTAAGAATTTGTCCGTTTTATCTAGGTTATCTACTTTATGTTATACAGTTGTTCATAGTATCTACTTATAGTTCTTTTTCTTTCAGCAGGGTCAGTAATAATGTCCCCCTTTTCATTTCTGATTTTCCTTGTCCTCTATCTTTTATTCTTTGTCTGTCTGGCTAAAGGTTTAGTCTTTTGTTGAGGCATGTTGCTTTTGCCTGTAGGGCAAATTCTGGGAGGCAAGTAACCCAAGGGAGGGTTTTTCCAATTTGGTCTTTCCCAGCCCAAATAGGGCCAGGGACCCATGAAGGGGGTGCATATTGGTTTCAAAGAGCCCTGTGGAGTGGGTCAGGTGGCGCCAAAAACTTCTCCAACAGCTCCACAAAGCTGAGCTTTCCTGACCTTCCCAGCAATTGCATCCCTTCAGCTGTCTCCTGCAGCCCTGAGGAAGCATTGCATCTTTAAATCTCCACTGCCTCCACACTTGTCTAAGGAGGGTTGTAAAATGGTTACTGCTGCCTTTGTCAGAGGTGGGTTGAAACAATAGGTGCCCTCAGAGCCAGGACTCTGCAATACAAATACACTAATCAAAAGTTTTGATCAGTGATCAGCCATATACACCCTTATTCTTGGGAAAGCATATTTTTATGTTCCTAGCCAGGGTCTGCACCCTCTCACAATCTGCCATGAGGGTGGGGAATGGATGATGGTAGCTGCCATGTGGAGGGAACAATTTACAATTCTTCACCATAGTTTATCACCTTCTTCCTCCAGTCTTCTAGGGATGCTGTACAGAGTACTGCTAGCCTCTGGAGCTTCAAAATGTTTCAGACAGTTCCTGCCTGTTTAATAGTTGTTTTGGTGGAAAGACTGAGTGCTGGAGCTCCCTACACTCCCATCTTCCCTGGAAGTCTTTTATGCTCACACACTGTCTTCTTAATATCCTTTCTCTCTTTATGCATGTTTTCCTTCCTCTCTTTGAATTTAGGAAATTTGTTTGAACATCTTTGATTAATTTTCCCAACTTCTGAGCCTCCTCTGAAATTTTAAATTGTTCCCTTGACTAGGCCATATCTTCCCATTATTTAGTATGGCTTATGATTTTTTACTGATGTCTAGGTATCTGTTTATCTTGATGAGTTAACTCTAAAGGTTTGTTTCTCCCTCTTGTCTTGGGTTTTATTGTTTATTGGCTTTGTGTTAAGGTTCTTCCTTGGTGCTTGGACTAACATATTCTGGACCTTTAGCTTAGGCTACATTTAACTGTTCAGTTTTTCTCAACTCTTCTTCATCTGATGCTTGCCCTAGATATGCAGGCCAATTTTTAAGATCTCACACTTTGTGTAATTGTTTCACCATCAGGAGAGAGCTTCCTTTCCTCTGTTCCTTCTCTGGGAGTCTTGATCTGTTCTCTTTTTTTGTGTGTGCAGACTTTTCTCCCCAGCTCCTCTGACTTGTTTAAATTCTCTCCCTCAATAAGTGCCCTGATCTTACATTTTTTAGTTCAGAGATCCAGCCAGTCTTCCAGCAGTTGAGTTTAACTCTTTGTTGTGTGTGAGGTGTTTCTGCCTCAGGTTTCTTCCCCGTTAGGGTATTCTGCCCTAGGCAGCCAGATGGGGTCAATCCAAAAAGCTGGGCTGCTTCAGAAAAGTTTAATTTGCCTTTAGATAGTTCAGGTGTCTGAAACTAGATTGAGTAACAGAACAACAGTTCTTGCCAGTCTTTCTCTATGGTGGTCTTTCTTCCATCCTGCCCCTTCCCCTGGGGGACTCCTCAGTGGCTTGTGTTCCGCCCTGGGACTCTGCAAACTGAGGTGCAGATATGGGTGGAATTCTAACTTGCTACTGTGAGTCACTCTACAGTCTCTGTTCATGGTGGAAGCAACCTGGACATGCTGCCTCTGTGTGACTCCCAAGTTGTGCAGGATCAAATGAAGAGGAGGGAACAGGAACTGCCAGCAGTCCAGGTGATCCAGGGTGGAATTTTCCTGCCTGATCTTTCTCTGTTTCTTCAACTAGGCATTTGTGGAGTTCTTATCTAGTTTCTCCCATCCTCTAGACTTCTAAGCAATTGGGATTTGTCCTTTTAATCTCTGGGGATGCTTTTTTCTTATGTAGTCATGTTGATGACATCACTCCAAACTCCGATCGCTCTTATCTTTGATTTATCCAACACATTGCTCTCAAATAACCTTACTATAATTCATCATTGATCATAACTTTTCTCTGCACACAGCCTTTTGTCAGTCTCCAATGGCTCACAAGAAAAGTTCAATATTTTTAGCTGACTTGAGACTCCCTACTTCTGTACTCTTTGCATGAGCTGAACAAGACAACTCAG
>PVKH010015381.1:0-16114 GCA_004027955.1 Chaetophractus vellerosus | reverse complement strand
TCATTCATTCCTGCTGTGGACACTGACACCTGCATCCCCTCTGCCTAATAAGTTCATCTGGAAGAGCAAGGCTGTCCTTCTTGTTACTCGGTTCTGGATTCACAATGTCTCCTCCTTAGTGAGGCTTCTTCTGCTGTGCTAGTCTAAAACAGCCCCCTCCTCCTTTCTCTCAGCCACATTATTGGGTTCTGTTTTCTTCATGGAATGTTTTCTGAAATTCTCTCTCTCTCTCTCTCTCTCTCTCTCTCTGTGTGTGTGTAATCCCCTAACTGCAGTGAAGCTCCATGAGAGCATAGACTTTGCTCCTCTTGTTTTCTGTCAGATCATCCTTTCTCTAGAAGTATCTGGCACATATCTGCATGCGATACACCTTTATTGAGGGGGGGAGAAAGACAGAGAGAGAGAGAAAGGAAATTTCACAGATCACAGAGAAAGAGTACTTTACAGATGATATTCACATTTTGGGAAATGCTATTTTATGCAAAAGGAAATAAAAAATGCTAAATCATCACTTGAAAAAATGCACAATTTCACTAACAGTTGCAGTGCTAATTAATACAACTTAAAGGGTACATTGTCACTTAAAGTCTATTCTAAATATCTCATCTAATTACACCTATCGATTATGAGCATATAAGTTGCCTGTAACAGGAACTATAAAACTGCTCAGGCCCTTCCATACATTGGAGAATATATCTCATAGAAATCATCTAAAGAGGAAAAATTAATTTTTTCAATAAATTTTCATCAACTTTAGTTATAATAGAAAGATATTGGAAATTATCTTTCTATGGATTAAAAATGGCAGTAGTGTAAGTTATGTCAATACATGGAACTATTTATTAGGAAATTTTTATATTAAAAGTGCAAAACACAAAATATGTACCTTGTGGATTACGTAGTTGTAAAATGTGTACATACCCTCTAAACACAGCTAGAGAAGGAAAACTATAGTGAAAATTAAATTTCATATTTGTTGCAGTCTTTTCTCTGTAAAATTTAAAGGTTCACCAAAGAGAAGAGATTGGTGCTTGTCTGCACTGAGAGAAAACCAGTTCTGTTTAATTCGTCTGAGGTCCAACAGAGAAGACTTAAATGTCTTGAATTAAAGATAGCAAAACTTGTCCCTTCAGCCTCCCAAGGTAAGTCAGCTTGAGGTCCCAAAGGCATGCTTATTTTTCAACTGATTCACTTAGTATTTCTCAAAGTTCATTGAGAGGCAGAAGGTTACCAAGTGCTTTGAAGTAATTTCATCTAAATAAGATGCTCTGACATAAATTACATAGAAGATACTAGTTCTTACACCTTGAATTTATTAGCTTTGCTCTGTTGGTTTAAACTGTAACAAACATGTGTTGTTTAAAACTTTTAAAAGCAAAAACTTTCCCATGGCTGGCCATTAAGATTAACTGAGGCGTGAGAGACTGGTCATGTATTGAGAGCGTGCTCTGGGGTCCCGGTCCAGTAGGAATGCCAAAATGCCCGTCTTAGTGTTTTGCAGATGAAGGCAGTTTGCTGTTCAGCACAAGATGCCACTGGTATGGACGTGAGCTTCATGGATGAGCAGGAGTCAAAGGGGAACTGTTATGTAATTATAGTATCTACGGCGTCTGACGCGCCACCCAGCCTAGTCTAATAGTTTGCACTGGGAAGTAGGCGTCATATGGATAGTAAGAATTAATTAATGTTTATGAAGACTTGTCCAGATTCATGGGAGGAAAGCCCTTGTAAAGGCAGTGTGTTAAAGTGTTTGGAAAAATGATGTCTTCTTCTTCACCGTCAATTTTAAGTCAAAATTAGTTGGGCAGAAATATTGTCATTTCAAGGGAAACATTAATTTTATTTCTTTTGAAAGTGCGGGTAAAATCTTTTCTCACCTTATTAGTTAAGTCTATTTTTGGGAAAAGTGGATATTTTGCAGCATACAAACTTGAAGATTTGAGATTTGACTAGCCTTAATGTATGTAAAATAGGATCATTCTCATCCATGAATAAATACAATCAATTATCCAGTTCATATATGCCATTACACCCCTTTTATGTAATGCCTATAGCAAGCAAATATAGTCTTTGTGAAAAAAATTTACAGTCCAGGAACAAAATTTTTTATACCAGAGTGTAAAGGAACATAGTGGCTGGAAAAGCATATCTGAATTATTCAAGCATTATTCTTATTCTTGGCTTAAAACAAATTAAAACATCACCCCCCCCCCCAAATCTGTGTGTTATCAGTTGAAATTGTTTACAATTTTAATATAGCCAGCTAGCTACATAGATCATCCTTTGTGTGCTTTCCTTTATAAAGATGATTTGAACACATAAGCAGAAAATAAATTTGGTTAATGTAAATTTGCAAACTTTAAATTGCACACAATGTTTGTAATACCATTGGCTCATTCACATGGCATACAGTATAGAAGCATTTTTTAATTTAGTAGATTACCTGTAATTTTAAAATACAGCATAGCATGTGAATAAAATATTAACTGACATAATTATATACTTTTATAGCTTACCAACCTGTGTTCTAGGCGCTGCAGAGAACATAAGATTAACACAATTCTTAGTTATTGAGTAGCATTTCCGGTGTTTTAATGGACATTATTAAGCAGACAAGGTGGCATCATCCTATTTAATTTAGAATAATTGTTTTTTTAATATTTGAGAATGATCTTTCTTTGTAATTAAAGGAGATCTTTAGAATATCCTTAATATTATACTGTAATTTTCTTGTAACAGATGCTTATCCCAGCAGTTCATTTATTCATTAGTGTTTCATTAGGTTAAATACATTTAGTAAAAGATCTGCAAAACAAGGAGACTTACTGAGGTACTGGAGACCACAGGTATAGAACATTTCAGTGCTGACTTTCTATTCTGCTCACATTTAATTTAACTTGCTTGATAACTCTTTACTCTTCTTTCTTGGGTATGCAAATTATTTTCTTTTTTAAATAAAACTCTAGCTTGTCTGTTAAGCTAATAGATGTCTTGTGCCATCTACTTAGAAAGTGACTGATCTGGGAACTGGCAAAGAGTATTTTGCCTGGAAACTCATTTTATTGCTTAATTTCAAATTGAACAGAACATTAATTGATCCACAATATTTACAATTAACAAAATTAAAGGATGCTTTTGAGCATTCTCTGGAATGTCTCAAAATGAGAAATTAGATCAGGCGTGACGGAGGTGGATGAAGATAGTGTGGGTATATTAGATGTGAAATGAGAAAGCCCAAAGCAGGAAACGGTCATATCAAGAAGAGAAACTGAACTATTTCTTTAAATTTGGTGGAGTGAATCAATTTGGAGTATTAAAAAGGCTCCATTTTAAATCTTAATCTTAGATTTTAAATTTGGTCAAGTTTGAGCTGGAAACCTTAAATAGATAATGTATATGATGGGAGGACAGAAAACCAAACTGTCATGGAGAAGAACTTGTGAAGGATTATATAATTGATCCATCACTATTCAAATCTACAGATTCTGACAAATAAAGCATAGTGTAAAAGAAGAATTAGGTGAAATTACCACAAAGTGTGAAACAAACATCCTGAGGAATTCAGTGTTGACTGACAAGACGCCTAAATAAAATAATGAATATCTATATAAAAAGAAGCAATTAGCCTGTCAATTTAACTTGAATATGTGGAAATACTCAAATTTATCCCAAATTGCCTTACATACAGGTTTTCAGAGAATAGGTAATATTCGAAGCAGTCCATAAAGTTTGAGAATTGGGAGCTTTCACAAGGTCCTGACCTGCAATAATGAGCATGGACTTTGAGGCTGTTTTCCAGCAGCCTTAGCACTGCTTTTCCATACAGATTCTTTCTTCGGGTTCCTTCTGCAACCAAAAAATACCAAATTATGAAGGCTGGAGTCTGTGACTGTGCCACAGAGGGAAAGTAACCAATTTTGTAAATTGATACCTTGACCTTGCCCCTGAGCAGACAATGCTATAACCAACTTAGCTAACCAGTCACAGACCCAAGTAGATGAGCTTGGTTGACTGAGGGGAAGCAATAAATTATGTTTGTATTGACCTTAGTAAACCTTTTAATTCTTTCCCACATGATATAGTTCTCAACAAATTGGGAAAATATGGCCTAGAGTCTAGGTAATTGAACAACTGCAGAGCAATGGCCAAGGCGTGCCGCATCAGTTTTATGCTTGGGCGTACTTGAACATTTTCATCATCTGTAGGAATGGTGGAGTGTTTAGACTCCAGGCTGTTCCCCTCCCATCAGCCCAGAGAGGATGCTGACCTTTAGTTGCCTACAATGGTGGGAGGGAGGGGACGTGGCCTTCTACCCCATTATGGAGGAAACACTGCTCCGGTTGTGTTGGGGCTGACATGAAGAGGCCTGAGGTTTATTGCAGCATTTCTCCTAGCAGCTGGCCTTATTGAACAGGAAAAAAAAGGCCCCGCTCTTCCTTTTGCACCATTCATTTGACTGATGGTTGTTGGTGCTAGTGGATTTTTTCTGAAGTGTCTTGGGCTTTTCGTCTTTATCTGTTCAACTAGTAAGTTGCTTTGTTATCCCTCTCTTAGTCCTAAAGGGAATATACTAAAAACTCAGATGGCTGTCAAGTTGGAAAGTCGGTACAATTTGTAGAAAATTCACTCACTCACCCAATAAAGAACTGTTTAGGAACTACCATGTGCCAGCACTCTACTAGGCAGTGGGAATACTGAATAGAATTTAGCCTTTGCTCTAGAGCAAGGGTTCTTAACCTTTTTTTGTTCCAGGGACCCCTTTGCCAGTCAGGTGAAAGCCACGGACTGCTTACTAAGTCCACACTATACTGTGTATTATTTAATAAATATATCACACAGCACCAACAAATCCCCACAAGAATATTGCTTTTTTTGAATTTCAATTCAAGCTCCCAGACCCCAGGTGAAGAACCCTTGCTCTAGAGGAATTTGTAGTCTATTTTAAGATACTGACACAGGTATGCATAATGACAATATGGTGAGATAAGTATAATAGAGGTATGGAAAGTTTTATGAGTTCAGAAGGATATTGGAACCAGGACAGGCATCAATTCTCAGTATTACTAGAGTCTAAAGCAGATGCCACTATGGCGATCCATAGATAGACTTAGACCTAAGTACATGATCTGTTTGGTCAGCATCATGTTTTTAAAAAATTCTAAATCTGAGTGCCTTTAAGGTGAGACAAACGCTTGCCTCTTCTCCACATTTACAAGATTTGTTTTACCCTTGGAGGTTCTGAGTTTGCCATCCCTGGCTAACTTCAAAGGAGGAAGAGAAACAGCCTCCTAACCATCCCATGGTTTGCCAGGTCCTCCAGCCTGCCTGGAGTCAATAAACTACATCACTGCACACAGGTTATTATTCATTTGTATTTTACATTACTCTCGCTCCACCCACTTTCATTTAGTTCCTCCTCCAGCCAACCAGGAATAAGAAATGATCTCATTATTGAGCCACACACCTCTTTACAGCTAATCCTTTAGCCACTAGAAGATTTAGCGAAAGTTTTGAAATTACTACTTTAAGGTCCTGTTAATTTCTTAAACAAGACATTCCTCTGCTACCACAAACTCTATATTCTCTGTTCTCTTCTAATTTTAACTTATGACTGACAATAACCAAGACTTACTTCATGTGATCCTTTAATGTTCAGCTCCATTTGCCACCTGGCAACCTTTCCTGGAATATCCTGGTTAAAAAGCAGGAAGATAGAAATGGGTTGGTTGATTCATTTCCTAATCCCAGGTCATAGGTTACCACCATTTGAGCTATAGATAAGGGTGGGGAGTTTCACTTTAAAGGAAGTATAAGTGAGCAGGATATATCTTAAATGCTTGATACCTGAAATACTTTATAATCTTGTTATTGTCTAGTTTTAAGTGATGGTTAGGAAATAACATTTTTCAAATCAGTACAATTATAATAAAATATTTTATTTAAAACATGAAAAGGTGGAGAGTTGCAGTAGTAATCAAATATGTTATCGCATTTCTGCTTATCAGTTTGTCAAAGATAGAAAAGAGATTATATCCTGTATTGGCAAGAGTGTGAGACAATGGGCTCTCTCATACATTATTAGTGGAATGTAAATTAGTACAACTTTCTGGAGGGCTGCCCAATAATGGGTATCAAAATTTAAAATTCTGCTTTTAGGAGTTTATCTCAAATGCACCATATTTAATATAATATAATTACTTCCATCACAGCATTGGAAGTAATTGGAGGGGGAAAAAAAACAGAGAAAATTTAAATATCCATCAACAAAGGATGAATCAAAATCATTGCTGTGTTTCCTATAATGGGATCCTATGTTATTTCAACTATACAGGACAATTCTATCAATATTAAATTGCATAGATGAGTATCTTTGTATGTAGGTAGAGATGTTATGGCAGACTGCTTAACAATATAGTTAGAATGACTGCCTCTGGGTGGTGGAAGTTGGGGGGATTTTACTTTCTTCTTTCATATATTGTTTGACTTTTTTGTATTATCATAATTAGAAAAATGTAAATATCAAATTTGGACAGAATATGCATCCTAAGGCCAAGATATTTACCAAAAGGGTCCATTTTAATGCCTGATTCTGTGAACTGTAGTCTTGCTCAAATATCTTAGTTTTATTTATAGGCATAATTCTTGCATGTAGACTATTACAAAAAGAGCTTGTAATGTGTCCTGAACTTTCCTTTTAATAAGTATGAAGTATTCTAATAATGGCCACTTAAATTAGAAATACATATTCATTGTTGGCATGTAAATTTACCTCATTTGTAATCCCTGGTGAGAGTTTTGGCTTTGTTCTGTAACGATTCGAAGCTAATTAAATATATTTCCCATGAATAGTCAAACAAATTTTATCAAGTGCCTAAGTTGGCAAAAAACATACATAATTAACCCCAACTTCAAAAATCTACACCTGCAAAAATCAGAGATAGAAACTTAAAAATAACACCAAAAAAATGGAATTGTATCAGCTCTAGATAGAGGTGATATTAATAAAGAAATTCACAAACATAAGCATGGAGTTCTTTGCAATTTCAATGAGATAAAAAGTATTTAGAATGGAAATATGATTTCAACCAGGGCTATATCTTCTAATATTGAAGAACCTACTGTTCTGTTCTGTTTATTGCTTCTGTGTGAAATGGCTTTTCCTAGGTTTCTCTTAGTGGGAAGAAAAACCCACAATCCATAAAATTTTAAAAACTGAGATGAAGGTTAACTATTTCACTTGAAATACTCTTAAATTGTGGACCTTGGGAAACTTGTAATGACAAATGAAGTCCAAACAGTAATTTTTATTTGGCAATAGATAAAGATTTTAGATAAGGGTTTTTAAGTTTTTGAATATAAAGGCATATTTACAAATGAAGGGTTTGATTCTACCAAATGTATGGGAACCACTTGATAGTTATAAAGTATGAAATCCTCTGGAAAAAAAGTTACATTTAGTTAACATGTGTTGGATCTTGTATATTTACAGGAAATGTTTCCATTTGAGACCATTGATACATTAATAGTTTCCAGGCACATTTTATGACAGAGTGTAAGTTTGTTCTCTTTTGAATAGCTAGGAAAGGATGTTTTTTAAAGTAAGCACTTAGATTTGCCTGGATCTCATTTATAAAGCAAGGGTCTTAACTACAAATGCCTCTGAAATCAAACTATGCCCTGGAGTAGTGAATTCTCTGGAGATGACCAAAGCATCTTTCACTCAATTTCTCTTTACTGTCATTCAAACTTCCTAAGTCTCTGTGTTTTCTTTCTTGAAAAGTAGTGAATGGATGCAGCTCCTGGTTGTCCTCCCTGCATCCCCCAGTTTCCAATTTTATTCATGGGGAGTCTGTGACTTCACTTTCATAGTTTCTTGGAGAAGTTGCTAACCATACATCATTCATTGCAGTACTGTTTTAAAGCTCTGTGCTCACTTTGACCCTATGGTCTGACCTACATCTTTTAGCAGCATTATGAGTCCTCTAAGAATGAGGGGGAGAAAATATCAATATATCCTCAAGAACAGGTAAGGCTGCTGAAATGCTGTTGATCTGAATCCTTTGTCTTCCAGTGTGTATCTAAAGCCCCCTAGTGGCCAGGTGACCTCAATCAGGTGCTGTGTGCCCCTCTTTTAGGGACAGGATCTTGAGAACCCAGCTCTGGCTCTCTCAAGATCTCTCTGAACTATAGGTGAAGACTATTGGGTCTGCAATATATCCAATTTTCTAGTTTCAAAATTTCTCAGGACATCCTGGCCTATACCTCTGGCAGGTTCCCAAGGAAGAGAGAGACCAGCAATCTCCCCAGCTGTGAAGAAGGGTAGGGTCACTGGAGCTTTTAACTAGTCCTTTAAAGCAGTAGGGGATACTCCCACTGTCAGTGTAGACTGGAGAACTCATTAAGGGTCAGAAAGTTGTGAGCTGGGGTTCCCAAGGTAAATTCCTGGCCAAAGGAGTCTTATCCTACCTGTGTAGCTCCAGGAGGAAGGAATGGAGTCCAGATTTCCTCTGGGCCTTCTCATAGGGAAGTTTTTATGGACCACAAAAATATGGTCCATACAGTTACAATCACACAACTTGGGTGACTTGCTGCAAAAATCAAATAATCCCTCTAGTTAGGTTCTACAGTGTAGATGTGTGAAAAATCCCTCAACACCCATGCATTCATTCCTCTATAACCACGTGGTTCACGCTGGGTGCAAGCCCATTTATAAACTTGTGGCAAGGGACCATGTCCCCTCTGTGTCCTCAGTGATGAGCAGGGTGTCTGGCATGTACTAGAGATATGGTCTTGGGAATAAATGAAAGTCATTGCATCAAGCTTATCTGAGGCATATTTGTTCCTGAGAAGACCTTCTAAGTTGCAAAAGATGCCCTTTACCAAGCCTTTTAATTAAGACACTTTTTTGTTGTGTGAGAACTGAGTGCCGAGCACTATGTAGGATTTAGAGAGAATTAATTCTTGTTCCCAAGGAGGAACCTATAGTCTAGTGTAAACCACATGCCCTCCCTTGACCCATGTCCCCCTCCCACCGCAGCCCTAATTCTTGACTCCCTGTCAATCTTACTTCTATTTCCCCACTTCACTCTCACACTTTAGCCCTCTCCTTTCTGCATTCTATATCTATCACTCCATTGATTCTGCTCTTGCTGAAGTCACCATGTTTGAATTCAATAGTCACTTCTTAAAAAATTAGATAAGTTGTAGGCTTGCAGAAAAATCATGCCTAAAATTCATAGTTGCTATGGACTATAGATAATAGTACAATTAGAAAAATGTGCTTTCATCAGTTGCAACAAATGTCCCACACTAATGCAAGGTGTTAATAATAGGGTGGAACCTGGGAACACAATAGTCACTTTTTAGTTCTCCTCACCTTAAATTTACCTCAAGTAGCATTTGACATGTGTGACCACTCCCTTATTTACCCCTCTCTGCCTTTCTGACCACTCCTTTTCTGTCTCTTTTGTCAGCTCTCCCTTCTTTTCTCAAACTGTAAGTGTTGGCTTTTCTTAGAGCTCTATTTTGAGCCCCCCCCCCCATATCACTTTTACTGCATAATCATGGATATATACCGTAAACACCAATATGTCCAACCCCAGAAATTCTGATTTATTGGACCTCTGGTGTATGTATTTTTTTAAAATTCCACAGATGATTCTTAATAGCACCCTTTTTTAAGAACCATGATTTTATTTTTTCTCTCTGTCTGCCTCTCTTTCTCTTTCTCTTTCTCTGTAGGTGATTTCATCACCTCCTTTGGGCAAATTTTTTTTGGGTTAGTTTTACGGTATGCTGATGACTTCCAACTAAATCTGCAGACCACAGTTCATCTTTGAGTTCAGATCACTGTATACAATGCAATCTTGAGTGGCTCATAGGCATCTCATAAAACTAACACATCCCTAACAGAAATCATGATTTATTTCCCGAGACCTGCTCTTCCTCCTATCTTCTCTGTTTCAGCAAATGGTACTGTTTTTGGACAATCCAGAGAACTGGACATTTCCTTGACTCCTTTTCCTTTACCCTCCATATCCAATGAAGCATCAGTTTTTGCCAAGCCTGCCTTCTAGATATGCAATTGATGGTAAGCCATCATTTTTATTCCCAAAATGGCAATTTCAAATGCTTCAACCCAATACTTATCTTATATGTATACTTTTCTCTATTTTAGTGACATGTTGGTCCAAGTGTTGGTTCTTCAAATGGCTGAAATACCTTTCTTTCTTGCCTCTCGGCATCTGCTCATCTCCAACCTGCCACGGCCACCATGCCCATCCATAAATTGCACTCTATCCAAGAGGATCTGCTTTTAAAAAATGCAGATCTTACTATACCATACCTTTACTTACAACCTCTCAATATATTCTCAGTGTACTTGGAATAGATTCTAAAATTCTTAAATGGCTTGGAAGACCCTGTATCATCTGCTCCCTTTCCCCCCTCTATAACATCATTCTAAGCCACTTGTTTCCCTTCCACTCTATGGTCAAAACTCACTGGAATCCTTTAGGTTCCTTCTGGTTTCAGAGACTTTGTACATGCAATATCCTTGGCCTGAAATACTTTTTACCATTTTTCTTTGCCTGGATGGCACCTGCAAATCTTTCATATCTCAACCTAAACATCACTTGCAATGGGAAGCCTGGCCTGATGTGTTAGGCTCTTTTATTTTGTAGCCTGAAACCCTCCTTTGTAGTGCTCATCACCATTGTTATTTGTTGAGTAAATTGTTGTGCAATTATTTATCTAATGCCTATTTCTCTGCTAGACTGAGCCTCCATGAAAGCATCTATATCCATCTCATTCACCACAGTAGCCACAGCATCTAAGCATGGCACATTAAATTTGGTAAACTCTCAGTGGATATGCACTGAATGCATGGATAGGATGGGAGTTAAGGCACAGATACAAAAAGCAAATACAAGATATTGTTTTAGAAGTGTCCTGATGGAGGCATGAACAAAGCACATCGGGTGTTAGATGAAAGAAAGGTTTCTTCCTTTTTTAATGGAAAATTTCACACAGACAGTATGATGAAGTTTTCCATGGATAGGGAATGACATCTTAGGCAGAGGGGAAAACATGATCAAAGGCATAAAGGTACAAAAATGTAGAGTAAGCTTGGGGATTAACAAGTGATCCAATTGGTTTGAGGGTAAGATAAGTGCTGGAGAGAAGTAGGTGATAAAACTGAGAAATAGGTAGGGGTAGGGGCAAATGAAGGAAAGTGCAAGGAGTTTTAACTTTTAATTTTAAGCATTCACCTGAGCAGTTTCTGAGAGAGGTGATCTAGCCTTGGTGTGCAGGGGGAGCTTTGAGTACCCAAACACTAGTTAGGAAGTTTGCACTAAACTTTGCAATAGCTAATGAGAGCCAGGACTTAGGCTGTAGCAGTGGGAATGAAAGGAAGGAAAGACTTAAGGCTAAGATTACAGAAGAGGAATTGCTAAGAGTTTGATGTCTGATTCCGTGCAAGGGTGACAGAGAGAGACCAGGTGCCGATGACTCTTAGCTCTGAACACTGGAAAGCAGTGCCTTGGCAAACAATTTTAGAAGAGCCACTATTCAGGATGTAATGGGAACTAATGATTGCACCAAGTGTCCATTCTGCAAAAGTTACAAGAGCTCATTTATTAGACAAATATATTCACCAATATATCAGCTGCTTTTATCCAGTGTCCTCTTTGCTGGCATGCTACCTGCTAGTGAGTAGTTGTGTGATTGTAAGTTGATTTTAAGTTGGAGGATTAAAAACATCTTCTTTTGTATTTTTTTATTCTTTTCTTTTCTCAGACAGCTGTTATGGTTCAATCCACTTCACAGGTACGCCTCCAGCTTGCAAATGACTATTTCACATTTACTGCATAAACTAGTGACTCAGTATGTTGCTTTAGAACCAGATATGTGTGGTTTTGCTTCACTTGAGGAATTCAGTAAAGAATATACTTCATGTCAGCAGAAACTCTCGTAAATCTATATAGAGAAGGACATGATTAAAACCTCCTTTTATAATCTCAAGCCTGCAAGGAATTTGTCTCCTTTTCTTTATGGAGAAGTTCTGGAGTTTTCTCTAAAACCTCAGATAAAGCTCACCATGCCTATGAGCTGATTTTGAGAAGGGACACCACTGCCATTATTTCTTGAATTTATTCTTCAAGATTAAAAAGTAATTGAAGGAGAAAGTAAAATTCTAAGGGTTCCTATTTCGCCTTGTATGTACGAGGTACGCATTTTTCCTCTAGACGTGTACTCCAGGGAAGATTGCCAGAAAAAACAAACAACGCAGCCTGGCCCTACACAGTTTCTCCTGTACAATGGCTGAGCTTCTGTATCTGGCCCTATGTATATAAACTATGTGTCGTAGGATAGAAAAATCTTCCAGAAGCTCAAAATTATGGAAAGAAGAGAAGTAGGGAGGAGAGAGAAATTTTAAAGTTGTAAATGAACATTTATACCATTACTATCTCAACTTGAATAAAGATTAAGCTTTTTATTAAAAAAAATCCATAAATAGCATCTTCTGGCTGTGTAGGCTTTGGTACAGAGAAATTGGGATTAGTGAGATTAAGTAAAAGGAGAGAAATATTACATGGAAGCCCCCAGATGGAAGGGTTTCTGCAGAAGACACCTGCCCAGCTTGGCATAGTGGATTCAGAGGCCTGGCACAAATTCTGTTTGAATACTTTGGCTGGAATGATGACCTTTTGTGGGTTTTGTGGCATGGAAAAAATATATAATTAATTTTTTTCTGAATTCAGTGCTGCATGTTCCTCTAAGGAATCCTTGGCATTCTGTTGTCTTATGGAATTTACTAAGTGAACTTGGGGGGATACTTGGACATACATGATGGTAGAAACAATTTGGTGACTTTTAATTGTAATTTTCTGTATGCCACATAAAAATTTCTCTTGGAAATTGATGTATCATTTATCTAAATTAATACTTAAAATACAAATCATTCTGTGTTGCTTCAGGGACATTCACTTTTGTATTTTACTGGTCTTTTAAAGCATGTTTTTCTTTCATTTTGTCCCTAATAGCATCATTCCTTTCGTGTGTGTGTGTACATGTGCTCTTACCTCTGAAATTTGTCTTATTTTGTTTGACTTTAGACGACTTTTGAGACTATTCATCATGCCGAGTGATCAGTGCTTGGGAACTGCGTGTCCCAGAGAACACAGGTCAAGGAACTGAAGTTACCACCCTTCAGTTAATAGCAGCTGAACGTTCTCCATGGCCAGGTATTTTAATATTCCTTTGGTGAGTAGGACTAGAAAACATTGCCCGTTTTACTTACAGATGTCACTTTCTTGGAAGGAAAAGCTAAAAGTGTGCAGTTGAGGCCAGGACTAGACTTCATAATAGCTTTGATAGAAGCTGAGGCATTAGCAGAGCTAAACTTTGTTCTATGGCAAATACATTTCCCGGTTTACAGAGCCTTCTCTCCTTCTCCTGCTTTATCTGTAACCTGGCTGCTCCCCAGGACTTCTTCTGCTAGGGGCCTTCCCAGGGCAGACTGCTTGCCCAGGTTCCTGCTCATGCCCCACTTCTCCTTTGACCCTCTTGCAAAGCCCTATTTCTCTGAGGTCATCTGGCACTGTCTCCTAGCATTCTCCATCTATGGACCACTTTTCTTTCTCCTTCCACTGACGTTCATTGACAGCTTTGGCATGTTCCTTCATCCTTGAAGCAAACAGTTCTTCTTTTCCTCTTTCCCTTATCATGATTGAAAAGGTGTTCTTCCCTCTACCTAAGGTCAGTCTCTACTCTGAGGCCAGAGGGGCTCTGGCTGCCGTCCCCTCTGGCCTCCTTGTGGCCCACTCATTTTAACTATTTAACTTCTCTTGGAAGTTTTTCATATCTCCAGCTTCACTGCCTCTGTCTTAATTCAAGTCACTATAATCTCTCATAGTCTCTCAGGCCCCTAATTTGTTTCTGTGCTTATAGTATTGTCTTTTTCAGACCATCCTTCTTAATGCAGTGACAGTGAACTTTCCAAAACATAAATTTGAGCATTCACATAACCCCTTCTTGCACTTCTAGGCTGGGCTCCCCTTGGTTGTTAGAATAAAGTCCCAACTCTGCAATACAGCATTCAAGACTCTTCACAGTCTTGCCTTTGCTTAGCTCTGGGAAGAGATAACAAATCACCTCTTGGCAAATGAAACAGTGATACAGGTTAATGAGAAATATTTTTTAAAAAGTATGGTTTCCAGTACACACATAGTCTGCCCTTAAATGGCCAAGATAGAATGTTGGAACTTACAGAACTTAGTCTTTTACTTTATAGGCAGGCCTTCTAAAACTGTTTCTGACATTTGCAAAATCTCTAAAAACCGTATACATTTCCCTTTTAGTTATTTATGAATGCAAATTTAGATGATTTCTTTGTATGAAGGATGTGATTCATAGGAGGGATTGGTTGGTAATTTAGAAAGCCTTGAGTTCTAATTATGGGATGTTGCCTGTGCAAGGGACATGTTCAATCTTCACCTATTTACTTAGCGTTAAGATGGAGACAAAATACCATATCACCTCCATGAATGTGTGTGTGAAGCATAACTAATAAAAATAATATTAAAAGATTTTAAAATGCTTTGCAAATAATAATCTTTTTCCTTAGTAGCATGGTGACCTGCTAGTTCTTCATAATTGTTTTTAATACCTGAGGTTAGCCCTTATGTAACTTAACAAAGAGTGATCAGATACTTAATGATGATAGTTCCTGCTTCTCAGTGTAGGTAATGTGACATATTATGACAAAATAAAACTTTGAAATTTAAAAGAAAATCAGCTAATAGTTAGCATTTATAAATATCATTTTGATTTCACAACTCTTTCCAAACCTCAACTAATTAATTTATACACATCTCAAAGGAAGGTGATGATTAGCTGTTTTACAGGTGGGAAGAAGCTGAAGTTAGTTGTTAAGTGCCTTGCCCAAGGCCATAGAGGAGGGGGATGTTTTGAGGCTGGCCTAGAACCTGGATACTCAAAATGCTGCATTCATCCGCCTCCCACTCTCTTTGTATAGGATCCCTGCTCCCCTCAGTAGGGGCTTTGATTGTTGATTGACTGGATCTTTGTCATTTGGTCTTCAATGGATAGAAAATGGAAGATAATGTGTTTTGTGGTTCATGGGTTCCAAAATAAACTCAGCTCATGGAACCTCATTTTTTAGGGACGATTTTCAGAGAGAGCAAAAGGGGGCTGAGGGAGTAAGTAAAAACATGACATATCCAGGAAACGCTTCTGATCTGACATGTAGGTGAGTGACAACTGATGGACTGCGTGGCTTCCAGTGATGAAATTTAAGGATTTAATGTTAAATGTTTATTGAGAGCGTGCTTGCCCTCCTAGTGCACAGTGATGAACAGTAAACTTCTCTAGGGCAGAGATGATGTAATTCCTTTGTACTAGCAAATTGAGGATGACAGGTTAGACAGGTTGTTCACGATGCTCTTTGAAAAGGGAATGTCAGAGGTCTTAGGTTTCTAGCATTCCTCAATTTACATAACAGATATATTCCCCAGGAAATTTTGCTCTTTAAAGATACTTCTTTTCAATCCATTTGAAAGTAAACCAATGTAGACAATTACTTTTTAATCTATTCTGCAGAGTTTGCTTTCCAAAGAAGTGAATTCTTTTAGACCAGAGCCTTTCTATGAAATGGTCATGAAATGCAGCCAGTGGTACTGATATTTCATGGCCCTGGGAAGAACAAGACATTCAGAGACTGACATCTCTTGGTTGTAACATGAATTCTGTCAATTAATGTTGTGTGACTATGGGCAAGTTTTATGTTTTGTTTTTGTTGTTTTTGGTTAGTTAAAAAAATGATTGATTTTATAGTGAGAATTTTAATTTAACCAAGTATCACGAACAGCCTCAAGGCATTTCTAAGGCAGTTCAATAGATCTACCTCATTCTTTTAATATTCACGTTGGCGAAAAGTGCTGGGTTCTGGGCTTCTAGGTTCTTGGCTTACGTCACATAAAAGAATTTAAGGACATGCCATAGGGTAGGCAAGGGAGTAAAAAGTTTATTAAGAAACAAGAAAAGAGTACATAGTCCTAGACATGGATGCGGGTGTGCTGCAGGGTGAGTC
>PVKH010015380.1:0-16114 GCA_004027955.1 Chaetophractus vellerosus | reverse complement strand
ACCTCGACCCGATTCCAGCCAGTGGATGGAGAAGACATTTGCTGGGGGCTTCTCAGGCAAAAAACAAAAACAACGTTCTTGCTCTATTTTAAAAATCTTTTTATTTTGAAATAATTTCAGACTTTCAGAGAACTTGCCTAAGGGATTTCCAAATATTCAGATTCCCCAAATATTCACTTTTTAAAAATTTTGGAACCACATATATAACATAAAATTTACCATTTTAACTGTCCTTAAGTAGACAATTCAGTGACTTTAATTATTTTTATGATGTGCTACCATCACCACCTTCCATTAATAACATTTTTCATCATCCAAAATAGAAATTCTTTACTCACTAAGCAGTAACTCCCTATTCCTGCCTTCCCTCAGCCCCTGGTTACCTCTAATCTGCTGTCTCTCTAAATTTGCTTGTTCTAGAGATTTCATATAAGTGGTATCGGACAATATGTGTCTTTTTGTCTAGTTTATCTCACTCAGCACGTTTCCAAGGCTCGTCCGTGTTGCAGCCGGTTTCAGCACTTCATTCCTTCTTATGACTGATAATATCCCATCTTGTGTATATGCCACACTTTGCTCATCCCTTCACCTGTTGGTGGGCACCTGGGCTGCTGCCACCTTTCGGCTGTCGTGAACGATGCCGCTATGGGCGTACACGTATCTGTTTGAGTTCTGCTTTCAATTAAATTTAAAACGTTCGTGACAAGGCACCCAGTGCTCCCACGGATCCGCCTCTTGCTTCAACCGTGTTTGGACAGAGCAGAGCTGGGACCCCCCTCCTCCAGCCTGGGACCACCGTCCAACCTCCTCCTCAGCTGCAGCCTCTGGGACCATGTTCTCAGTGAGCTCCCGGCTCCGCATGCCCTGGGTTCAGCCGACACAGAGCCTCCCCTCCTCCGGAGAGCCACTTCCTAGAAGAGGAGGCCACCACCACACAGGCTGGGCCAGTAGCTCTCCCAAAGGCTCACCCTCAGGCAGCCCCAGGGGCTTCCGCAGCCCAGAGGCCTTGGGGGTGGGGTGGCGTGGGGGTCTCTGCCTGAGCCCCTCCCTCCCACCAGGAGGCCCCTTTTAAACACCTTGCAGCCCTCTGGGAAGCTGTGAACCCAGTATAAACAAAGATTTTTGCTGCAAAAAAGAAAACTTTTGTGGACTGAATGTTGATATTTTACCACATTTAATTCCTCTCTCTCCATTTAACAATTCAGAATTGTTAGAGAATAAGTTACAAACATTATGCCACTTTACTTCTAAATTCTTCAGAATGTTTTTCCTAAAAACGAGGACATTCTCTTACAACCACAAGCACAGTAAAATTACAAAAACCACAAAATTAACAATGATACAGCACTAATATCTAATCAACAGACCTTATTAAAATTTCACCGATTTTCCTGCTAACGTCCTTTATAGCAGAAGGAAAAAAATCCAGGGACCAGTCTAGGAACATGCATTGCATCTAATCACAGCTCATTAGGTTCCGTTAATCAGCAACTGCTCTGACATCTTTCCATGTCTTTCAAGACCTTGACGTTTTTGGAAAGTGCAGGATAGTTATTTTGCGGAATGATCCCCAATCCGAGTTTGATGTTTCCTTGTGATTAGATTCGGGTTGAACACGGTGACAGTGGATTTGTCGCGTGACCACTTGTATGAATTTCAGTCGCGTGGTATGGTGCCACTGCACCAAAACAACTGCTTAATGGGCATCGCTTCCTTTAAAATCGTTAACCCTAGGTTATGTGAATTTCACCTCAATGAAAAATTCAAAATATACTTATTTTTCATCTTCACAAGAGCATTATAGGAAATGTATTTTTGTCCTGTCCCATTTAAGTCCACTGCGTCTTAGTGGAGGCAAATTACTAGACTAAGATCATAGGCTCAAGATGTAAACTCAGCGCTCCATGACTCCGGAGACCCAGCTCTTTATTTTTAAGTGTGGTGGCATTCACATAACACGAAACTCGCCATTTTGACAATTTTAAAGTGTAGAGTTCAGTAGCATTTAGAATATTCACAATTTTGTGCAACCACCCCCTCTATCTAGTCCCCAAACATTTTCACCACCCCAAAAGGAAACCCCATACCCGTTAAACAGTTGATTCCTATCTTCCCCTCCCATCTATGGATTTACCTATTCTGGACAAAAAAAAAAACCTGGTGGGGAGATACGTCGACACCGTATGAGGGAGCTTCCCTGCTGTTTCAGGAGAAACCCTCCCTGGACAGAAGAGCCCCAAACCCAAGGAGTTGTGACGTCATCCTGTCACCATGAGGGGGAGCCAAACTTCAGGTGAAAGCGAGACAAAACGGGGAGACAAACCGAGCCCCTGGCGCCCACGGGCAGCTGGGCCAAGTCTAGAGCTCGCCCCCCGAGTCCAGTGGCGCTTGCGCACTGGCCACCGCTGCCTGGGCGATCACCGCACCCCTGCGCTCTCCACGTTTCCCTGGGGCGGGGGTGAAGGTTCCAGAAGGCCGCGGCCTCACACCTGCCGCCGCGAGCCTCGGCGTCGAGCTTCGGGGGTGGGCCTGGCTGCGCGCCCACCCCGGGGCGAGCCCGCCAGCCGCCCGCGCCTCGCCCGCGCCTCGCCCGGGCATCCGGGACGCCCGCCACCTGCCCCTCCGCCCTCACCGCACCCGCCTGGGCACCCGCCGGTACCCAGCCTCGGACGCCTGCCCCTGCCCTGCGCCCCGCCACGCGCCCCTGCCCTGCGCCCCGCCACGCGCCCCGCCACGCGCCCTCAGAGCCGGCCCCGCAGCCGGGAGCTCAGGGCCGTGGGGTGCTGCCGTGCCCCCCACCGGAACGCAGGCCTCACGGGGCAGGGGCTTTGGCCTTTTCAGGGTTCTGTCTTCCGGCTTGGAATCCGCACCTGGGGCATGCTGGGTGCTCCTGCATCTGTGGGGTCCCTTCTGACGCGTCGCCGGGAAGAGCGGGCGCGCCTGGGCTCAGGGACCCTGAGGGGCGCTGGGAGCCGCAGGGACAGAGGTGTAATAAAGATGAGAACGCATTCACTAGGAGTTCTTGGCTTGGAGAGCGGGTCCCAGTGGCGGAGGGGGTGTCTTTATCCACCCTGACGGTGTTAGGGCTTATTGATTCTGCTCTCTGATTTATTGGTCCCCTCTTTATTGACCTCTCTGAAGTCATAACTAAGAATCCTTTTTCAAATATGTAGGCAAGGAGAGTGGCTGTAGCTCAAAGTGGTTGAGTGCCTGCTTTCCCCATAGGAGGTCCTGGTTCAATCCCTGGTACCTAAAAAAAAGAAAAGAAAAACACATGGTCACTACCTCTGCTGGGAACACCCATTAACATCCAAAAGGCTGATTATCCACTCCATTTATTTCCCATCAAGTACTTGAAGAAATGAGGTGGGAGGATTTAGCCTGCCCCCAACTAATGGCATATTTAAGTGCCTAAAAGACAAAGATTGCAAATTGAGACAGGGAAAAACTGGGGCAGAAAACAGGAGGGACTGGGTTTTGTTTATCTTTGTTTTCTTCCACTTTAGAATACTGAAGTTAGGGGGGAAATGCAGGGAAAAATATATAAAGACAGGAGTGGATAGATATAGGTAGGTATAGATAGATGATAGATAGATAGATGGATGGATACAGATGAAAGATAATAGAAAGCTACATAACTACACAATAACACAGGACTTTAATCATGCCTGCCTAGAAAGTTTTGTGAAGATTAAATGAGTTACTATATTTAAAGTATTTAGAACAGTGTCTGGTACTTAGGAGTGCTCAAAAATAGTATGTATGGCTAGATAATAATGTAGTTAGATATTTGGCTGGTTGGGTGTGGAATTTAGATAAAAAGAGAGAGAGAAAGACACAGAGCGAGCAGTGGGCGCAAGCGGCAGGGGAGGGGGGGATAAATAATTTTTAAAAATACACTATATCTTATTAAAAACATTGAATTGTACACTTAAAATGCATTATAAGGTTTGTGAACTATATGTCAATAAAATTATTTCTGAAAAATAGCTTAACTATTGTGTCTTTACTATAGGCTTGGCACAGTGCTAGTACCTTTATATGGATTATCTCATTTAACCTGCAAAAACTGCCCTGTGAAATGGGTGCTATCAACCTCCTTTTACAGAGGGGAGAAGTAAACTCTGAGATTTCAGAACACATGCCCAAGGTCACACAGCTCAGAAGGGGCGGAGACAAGAGTCAGCCATGGTTTGGGGCTTCCCAGGTCCTGACTGCATTGGGCTACATCTTGGGTTCCACCTTCAACCAGGTGAATATAGCCGTGAGCATCTCCTTATTAAACATTCCTCATTAGTTCTTTTTTTTTAATATACTTTTTTATTTACTCATCTAGTTTAAAGAAACGTAGATTATATAACTCTCACACACACACATATAGGGGCTTCCCATACGCCCCGCTCCCTCCCCCTCCCACCTTTTCCCACATCGCTGCCTCCTTCGTGAGGGGGGGCACTTGTCACAACTGGTGGGCAGGTCTTGGGGCTGCCCTTAAGCCATGATTATAGCTACCTTGTAGGCTACACGCTCTCCCGCACTGTCTGCAAGTTACCACATGACTTACAATGGCCTAGCAACTCAAGTCTAAGCTTTTTTGCGGTGATGGAAATCTAGAACCAGGGCGGTGGTGGTTGCACCGCCTCGTGAATATGCTAAACGCCACCGAATTGTGCGCTTTTAAGTAGTTGAAGTGGGGGTTTCACGTTATGTGAATTTCACGCGCCGTGAGCATGCTGAGCTCTCAGTGGTGGGAGACTCTGCCTTCTTCTCAGGGACGTTTGTACGTTTGGAAGTGCACAACCCAGCAGCTCCTAGCGCCAGGTTTAAAAGTGCACACACCGCACACACATAAGCTCCTGTCCCTTCCTCCACTCACTCTTTTTTTTTTTTTTTAAAAAAGCAAATCAGTTTTATTGGTACATATTTAAAAAGCATTCAATTAATCCAAAGTGTACGATCAATGGTATTTGGTATAATCACATAGTTGTGCATTCATCACTTCAATCATTATTAAAGGATTTTCAATAATAATAATAAACAAAAACAAATATTCAAGAAAATTCTTTACCTCTCAATCTCTTTATGTTTCCCCTTCTGCATTTTTTAAAATGGAGAGTTTAATTAATTAACAATCAGTATTATTACTGTAAATGCAGTTCTTCAGCCATTTAGTCACTTCTTTTTTTTCTTATTTAAATTTTCTATTTATCTTTTATATATCTATATATATTTTGAGGATACATTGATTACATAAATGTTACACAGAGATTCCAGGAGTACCTATATGCCCCTCCACTCACTCTTTACTCATAAAATCGATTACCTTGACACATGCTGTATATTTTACTTATTTATCTTCTTTGTTATCCTCTTGACCCACTAGCATTAAACTCCATGATGGAAGGATGTTTGTCTTTTTTATTTGCTGCTGTATTCTTAGCTCAATACTTATTTGTTAGATGAAATAAATGTTTATTGAAGAAATGCATGGATTTTTGATGGAGGGGAAAACCTTCAGGTTTCAAAATACAGAGTCATGCTATAATTACTTTGGTTTGGATGGAAGGACATCAAATAGCAGTGATTTTACTGTAAATAACAGTAGCTTAAATAATACAAATATTTATTACCTCACTTTAGAAGATTCGAGGCAGGTGATTGATTTGATTTGATTTAGTTTGGTTTGATTTGATTTAGTTTGGTTTAATTTGATTAGATTTGGTAAGATTTGATTTGATTCTGCACTGGCTCGGTATCCTCGCAGTTCTTTGGGAATTATTTTCATAACTGCAAGTTTGTTGAAGAAGCTTCAGGCATCAAGTCCTCATGCCAGAAAAAAGATGCAAAGTCAACAGAATTTCCCCTCTTGTGGTTCTACGTTTTTTTTGTTTTTTTTTTTCAGGAGGTACTGGGGATTGAACCCGGAACCTCTTACATGGGAAGCAGGTGCTCAACCACTGAGCTACACTCGGTCCCCTCTACCTTTTTAACCTGGGCAATAAAAATCCTTTCCGGAAACCTCACTAGAGTTTTCCTTTCATTTCATTAGCCCCTGCGGCATCACTTGGCTTCCATTAGCTGCAAAGGAGGTTCTGAGACCATAAACTACCCGATTCTCTTTGATTTGGACCAATCCTAATCAATTCCCTGGGGCTGGCAGTGGGTCACATGCCCGATCAAGGCGTCTTCTGATTTCTGAACAAAAGCGGGTTCTTCTGTCGGAGGAGAGTGGGGCCATGGGTGTAGACCGTCATCTAGAGCCTTCCACAAGGAAGGTGTAAAGCTACAGAAGAGTGCAGTGGTCGAGAACGTGAGCTTAGCCTCCCTGAGTCCAGACTGAAGACAGGTGAACCATCGTTAGCCACCTGAATATGCAAATTCGCAGTCAGAAACTAGAATTCAGGTCACCAGGGGGCAGGGCAGGGAGAGGGAAGGGGATGAAGGCTTGGTTGGTACAGAGTCTCCCTTTGGGGCCATGGAAGAGTTTTGGTAATGGGTGGTGGTGGTGGTAGGCAACACTGTGAAAGTAATTAACACCACTCAGTTATATATCTGAAAGTGGTTAAAATGGGAAATTTTAGGTTGTATTTATGTCACCAGAATAAAAATTTAAAAACAACATGAAACTGTACAACCCAAAGAGTGAACCCTAATGTAAACTATAGACTATAATTAATGATATAATTTTAATAATGTTGTTTTATCTACTGTAACAAAGGTACCACACTAATCCAAAATGTTAATAATAGGGAAAACATGTGGGAGGAGGGCAGCTGTATGGGAACTCTACTTTCTGAATGATTTTTCTGTAAACCTACAACTTCTCTAATTAAAAAAAAAGAGAGAGAGAGAGAAGAAAAACATTACTCATCTGAAACAATTGAATTTCCATGTTGCTCAACCCCAGTGGCAAATTCTGTGGCTCTAATGTACCAATTAGGGACTCATTCTGCTTTCTCTGGTTTTACAGCTCTGGTAATTACTGTCTAACTCTCTCCATTCTTATCCTTCCTACCATACATTCTGTACACAACTTGGGCAATCTTTTGAGGACATACATCTGATCATGCCACCCCCTTATTTTAAACCTTAAAGGCTTCCTGTTATCCTTGAAGCAAAGTTCAAACTTACGGCCATAGCCTACAAATCTGTCTACCTCTCCAAATTAATCTTGGGCTACTCACTGCTCAATTGCTACTTTTCAGCCGCCCTGAGTTTCAGTCGTAGCAGAGACTGGCTAAACGTTCGTTAAATCTATTTCCCCTTCTTGGGCAGTCCTAAACTACATTTTCCAGCTTCCCATGAGGTTAGGTGAGTCGTGTGACTGGAGGAGGAAATGATAAGCCTCACGTCCAGGGCTTACCTAGTGACGCTCCTTTGCATAATCACCCCTGTTCTTTCCATTTCTGCCGTACCGGTCCAGGCAAGACGTTGCTCATAGAAACACGTAAATATGGTAAAGTCACAAGATGAAAGGCGTCTGGTTTCCTGAATCATGGCCTGCCAATCCACAGCTTCCATTTTTTATTATATATGAGTGGGAAATTAGATTCTACTATGGCTGAGTCTTTTTCATTTTCATTTTTTATTTTATTTTTTCCCATGGAGGCATTTTATTTGCATGTGTGTTTTACATCCCTAGAAAAAGAATCCCAGAATTTTTCCTCCTGCGTGTTTTCGCCTTGCTTCCTCGTGGTTCATGATGCCAGTTGAGGTCGTCAATACAATGAAACAAAACTGACGGGATAGGAGCAGATTATTCTGCCATTTTTCTAGATCTTTGAGTTACAGCAAATCTGGGACTAATCACTCCGTACTTGTTTAACCTCCCTGCGAGGTTCACAACAATTTTCCCAGCTCTGTGATCATCAATGATTTCAAATTCACCAATGTAACCATGTGTCATTGTCACAGTTAGAAACCTGACGATGACTTTGGAACACGGCCTGATAAGAACCGGGCATTTGCCTCTCTTCTCGGCATTGTTGATGCTCTTGAGAGCATCAGCCAGGACGTTCATGCGCACCATTGTGGCAGCACCAAAAAGATGGTCGAAAGAGGTTGAGCCTTTATATGTTTTAACAATTGTGGTTCTAGACTTCTCTTCCCTAAGACACATGCCTATGGCTTTTAGAAGATTCTCGAAGAAAGTGGTGACTTCACAAAAAAACAGGAAAAGCCCTTGGACTATAGAGTGTCTAAGAGTTACTTCCTGAGAGCCTCCTTGTTGCTCAAATGTGGCTTCTTTCTAAGCTGAACTCAGAATATAAATACATCACCTACACCCCAGCATGGGACATGACTCTTGGGGATGAGCCTCCCTGGCACCAAGGGATTACTTCCAAGCACCAACTAGCAATGCAACTAGAAAAAGACCTTGACCAAAAGGGGGAAAAGGTAAAGACAAATGACTTTATATGGCTAAGAGACTTCAAAGTGAGTTGGGAGGTCATTCCAGAGGTTATGCTTATGTGTGTTCAGCAGGATTTCATTGACTGCCAAAGTAAATACTACCCCAATAGTGGGGCTTCATGGGCTCTGGGGACATCCAGACACTGTAGTCAGGGCAAATAGCTCAGGAGTTTGTTGCCTTGCCTACTTTGGAATTTATGCTTCCCAGTGGGACAGAGTTGGACTTAGCTGTGGTTTCCCTACACATGGTTCTTCTGTCCTTCTTTTTGAACCTATGATTAGTACTAGAGTTGGTAGGTATACATCCAAGAGACTTAAATCTTCAGGCTGTCCATGTGCCAGCTGGGGCCTGAATCTCAATGGAGTTGCAACAGCTACTCTCCAGTTCATTGGTCTCACCCAGGACAACTAATAAGGAGGTGATAATGGACAACCACCATACCAAGGAACCGAGAGAGTCTATACCTGCAAGCAAGAGAGTCCCATTCCATCTGTCCTGTGGGATCGAAGCCCCCTCTCAATTAGAGATGGAGTGGGCATCACCATCCCAAAATCCTCTGGAATGGGGAATGAACTATGGACTAAAGTAGACTTACTGGTATTCTACTATAGACTTATAATTCTAGCAATGGAAGAAATTATATCACTAATGTGGAGGCAGTGGCCACTGGAGGTTCTGAGGGGAGGGAGAGGGAAAAACAGGCGTAATATGGGGGCATTTTCAGGACTTAGAAATTGTCCTGAATGACACTGCAATGGCAGATACAGGCCATTATATATCTTGCTATAACCTCCAGAATTGGGGGGGGGGGAGACAGTGCAAACTACAATGTAAACTGTAATCCATGCTTAGTGGCAATGATCTAAAATGTGTTCATCAATTGCAATGACTGTAACTCTCTAATGAGGGATGTTGTTAATGTGGGAAAGTGTGGGAGATGTGGGGAGCGGGGCATGTGGGAATCCCCTATATTTTTTATGTAACATTTATGTGCTCTAAGTATCTTTTTAAAAAAACATATTTGGACTAGATGCCTGAGGCCCCCTCATTTACCCTTCTATGTGTGATGTAATAACCTCCAGGGAAATGCCGAGCGGTTTTTCTATCAGAACTCAGTTCACATAGGAAAGTTATCCTCATCCAGTTATTTATTTATTTTTTTGTTGTCACATATCCCCTCCTTTCTGCTTGTTCTTGCTGTGTTCATTTTTGCGTTCTTCTGTGTCTGCTTTGTCTCCCCCATTGCGGTGACGCGCCGAGTCAGCTCACCGCACAGGCGGCTTGTCCCACTCGCGGGAGGCTCTGCTCCACTCGCGGGTGGCTCTGCTCTGTTCGCGGGTGACTTGCCCTGCCCGTGGCAGCTTTGCCCTGCCCATGGTGGCTTTTTGCCCTGCCCACGGTGGCTCTGGCCCGCCCACAGCGGCTTGCCCTCTCAAGGCGGTCTGCCCGCTCGGAGAGGCCCCCGGGAACGGAACCCGGGGACTCCCATGTGGTGAACTGGCGCCCTATCCACTGGGCTACAGCCGGCCCCCTGTCCATTTATTGATGTTCCATCATCTCCGTCTACATGCACGTGTCTAGTTCTATCATTTCTATATTTTAACTCCCGCAATGGCTAGAAATAGACAGTGACTTCAATAGGAGTCAACTGGTTTCAAGAAAAAGAACTCCACATAAGCTATCTTAAGGAAAGGACTAGCTGGCTTTTAGTTGCATCTCATGGAAAATCCAACTCAAACCGGCCTTAATGAAAAAGGAAATGTATTGCCTTATGTAAATAAAAATTCTAGAGATATCTAGACCCATGCAGACTAGATCCAAGTTCCAGGTTGTACCCCTGAGAGAAAAATGTGTTTTTCCTTCCTTTTTCCCATTCCTGCCAACAGAAATATGGATGTGGTGGCAACCAGCCTGGACCCATTTCCCAATCAGTCATTTGGGATTGCTCAAATGTTCCTGCTCTGCCTACCAAGGGCAAATACTCACCTGGAAATTCTTACGAACTGTTTGGAGGAAAATCACTCACTCCTTTAGTATGCATCCAGTATTTAAGACAAGCATATCATGCTGCACGGCACTCTGGGGAAAACAGAAGAAAAACTGGATTTGGCTACTGTCTTCAAGGATCAACAATAGAGGAGGACAAATCCTACAGTAGAACCATGGCATTCTACAAGGTCCAGGGACTGCCCCAAACCTCCAAACTTGCTAATTCTATCACACATAACGTTCCCCGCAAGCTTTGGTGATGGGGGGGCTTCCAAGGGTTGCAGGGATAGTTTGATCGCTGTGTAAATGACGAAGAATCAACAACAACGTTTATGGACTGTAGCTCGCAGCCCCTTCTTGCCTCACCTAATCTGCTGATTGAGGTAGGAGAGGAATTTATTGGAAGGACGTGGGGAGTCACAGACCCCCCGGAAGGAAGACGAGAACCAGGCTGGGCACATGTACATTAGACGATTAGACAAGCCAGGACAAGAGTCAGTAGTTGATTATGTCCGTTAATGATCCAGCATTCCCTGGGCATCTCCTATAGGCTAAGACACAGGAGCCGCCCTACAGAGGTGCCAAATCCCCTATGCTCTGTAAGTCTGCGGTTCCTCAACCTTCTCATCAGTCCTGGCAACTCCACCCAGATCCCCTACTCGAGTACTGAGCCTTGCAGAGGGCACCAGGGGAGGCTCAAAGATGCTGGCAAAGCCGGGGAGCCACCGTGGAGGAGAGGACGACACCCATGGCCAGGCCGTCACCCCGCTTGTTGCCTTGCCCACGTCACGAGGGGCAGAACGTCCTGCAGGTGCCCCAGAACCTGTGGTGTAGCTCACTCACGCTGGCACAGCCGCCGTGCAGGACCCCCTGGTGCAGGAGTGGGGACACACCTGGGGGCTTCTCTGTCAGGCTGAGGGAGAGAAGAGGATTCATTTAGTGCCTACTGAAAGCCAATACGCATCAGGGGCTGGAGTCTCAAGCTGGTCGTCCAAAATAATCTTATTTGCCAGTCCAATTTCCCTCGCTAGCAGCCCTGCCAAGCGGCCGTCTAGGTTACCCACGAGGAAAGCTCATTCCTCCTCAGAATCTCCCAAATTGCTAGAAGGCTCTTCCTTACCACCTCCCTCCTGGGAAGGCTGGAAAATCCAGCTCCAGGAGAGACTATGTAGCTGGTAGTGAACACTGCATCTCCAAGGCCACACAGAGCAAGTTCATTTCCTTGTTTCCCCTGCCCGTGTGATTTAACGCCTCAAGGTCTCCATTCTCTCAACAGTAAAGGAAGAATGATAAGACACTGTGTTGAATCTTTTTTTTTTTTTTTAAATCATTGGATTGAATCTCGTCCCCATCCCTTATTAGTTGTAGGACCTTGGACAGTAAAGCCGTATATTTCTGTAGCATAAAAATACTAAATATAATTTTATTGTATCTCTTAATCTTTAAAGAATTTTTGTGTATGTTTAGCTCAAGCTCTAAACTGAGGCAATAAACACGACAAACCTTAGAAATTAAAAAGGTACTATCTAAGTGCAAGGTTGTAATGTAAGTAACAATTTCTCTACTGTTTTGTTCTTTCTTCCTCAGAAATTCCACTGTAATCCCTTTACCCACCCCCCAAGGACTTGATTCCATACTATTTTCAATTTTTCTCTCTGGATAATCTGTATTTTAAAAATATTAAAGAACTAAGGAAATAAAAAATACAGATAGTGAGCACAAAGTATATTTAACTCATTGATGAAGGAATCAAACAAGGAGAGAAGTTGGGTTCTTAAGTGTTGCAGGAAATACACAAACACTCATACATATAGTAAGCAAAGAAAAATATGGCTAGATTAACTACAAGTCTATAGGGAAATAAACCATAATATCTTAATCCAAAAGATATCAGGCTATAAAATCCAAATACCCTAACAATTTCTACATGTTAACCTCTAAATCTTATAACATTTTAAATCAGTCTCCCTTCATTAATTGTGTTTTTTCCCTCTCCCCTCCAGATGGCTCCTTTGTCTGTCTGCTCATTGTGTCTGCTTGTTGTGTGCTCGTTGTCTCTGCTCGTTGTCTCTGCTTGTTGTGTCTGCTCATCTTCTTTAGGAGGCACTGGGAACCAAACCCAGGACCTCCCACGTGGGAGGTAGGTGCCCAACCTATATCTGCTCCCCAATTGTGTTTTTTTTTTAATTAGAGAAGTTGTAGGTTTACAGAAAAATCATGGAGACTATCCAGAGTTCCCACTTACCTTGGCCAATATTAGCACCTTGCTAATGTGGTACCTTTGTTACAACTGATGAATGAATATTATTATAACTGTACTATTACCTATAGTCCACGGTTTGCATTCGGGTTTACTGTTATTAGCTGTGTTTTGTTCAACAGATGTAGTTTGATATCAAAATTATATTCCCAACAGCATACGACATGAGGGTAACCCGGGTTTATTAGAAAATGCTCCAGCACAATCTAAAAATCAAGCATTTGTCATTTGTCTCTACCAAGCTGGGGATCTTCTTTGCTTTGATGGGTGCATTCTCCTTGCCTAACACAGGGCCTGGTCATAGGGGTTTCTCAATACATGCTGACGGAGGGCGGGCCACGGGCTGTGCCTGGAGAGCAGCAGAGGTGAGCGTGACGGGTCAAGAATCTAAGACAGGTGCTGACGAGGCTGGAGTTGCCCGAGGGACCGAGCGGGGCAGCCTCGGTTCTGTCCTGACGTCCTGAACGTACCTGACACCATTTGCATCGTGAGTGACAGTGGCGTCCCGCCTGAGGCCGTTATGCTGAAACGGAGAAGGCTGAGGCGCGGCCGAGTTCACCTGTGTGGACCGCTCTCCCAGAAAGAAGGAAGCCTGAGGTGCCGGCACGACCGCCGCAAACTCCTGGGCCGGAGGTGAAAATTCACAGGAACTGCTTTTTACCCATGCAGTCTGGAAAATGTTGTTCCAACCATTTTGTGCATCTTTATGGATGCGTATGCATTATTTCAGAATATGAGAGTCTTCCTCGGATTTAAAAAATCTCTAATATTTTCAACAAACTCGTTTTGCTTTTTTTTTAAAAAAAAATCACCTTTTTTTGTAATGACATATATACAGCTCCAGGTTTCCCATTTTAACGGCTTTCAGGTGCACAATTCAGTGGCATTCACCATAGTCGCAATACCGTGCTACACCGCAGCACCCATCACCACAACTCCTTCACCTCTGCACCCAGAAAGCAATAACGCGCCAACCCCTCACCCCCGCCTCATTTTGCTTTTTTGTGTTATTGCTAACCCGTGGACACTATTATAAATGCACTAGAGCGCCGAATCAACCTGGGGGGGGGGGGCCCAGAGGCTTGCGCTGTTAAATTCCCTTCCAGCCGAGTCTTACGCTCAGGTAATTTGAGAGCCATCAGGATGGCTGACTAATGGTCGCTACAGTTGATCTGAGCTTTCAGTATTGGACCCACGTAGCAAGAGGCTGGTCTAACGTCACTGCAGAAGTGGTAAATTCCCAGACTCTGGGGACAGATCCCCTGAGCTCTGTTACCTGCGGGCTCTACATCCCTGAGTCTTCTCACCTGTAAAGCAAGTATCATTAGCATCCACTCCTGTCTCACAAGGTTTATGCTAGGACTAAATGAGGTAGTAAAATACTCAGAACAGAGTCTGTGACGCAGTGAACGTTGAAGAATAAAATAAAAGGAGCTAAAATTTCATAATGGGAAGACTGGTGAGATCTTGATGTGGCAGTGGCAGGTTGCTTCCACCTGTTAACATCTCTGGTTACCATGATGGCTTGAGGGGCTTGGAACTTGCAGAGATCCTTAAAGTAATACAAAAAGAGATTTCTTTCTAAATATACATATAAATGCCTTCAAATTGTATCCCTTTGGGGCTAGGAAGGGTCTAAAAACCCATGCCCATCTTCCATGTCGCCCAGCCAAGCAACCTGGCATTAGCCAAGACTGGGAAGATTTTAAAATTTGGACCTATTGACTTTTCAATCTTACTAAAGAATCCCCCACATACACTTAATAAAACAGTGAAAAGGGGAGGGGGTTCTTGTCCAGGTTAAAAACAGTTTGCTTAAGTATGCAATCTACTCTCAAATGCTTAGCAAATAGAATGATAGATAGGTGATGATAGATAACAGATTAGATAGATAGATAGATAGATAGATAGATAGATAGATAGATAGATAGATAGATAGATAGGTAGATGATAGATGATAGACAGACAGATGGATAGATGATAGATAGATGGTAGATGCCTAGATAGAACGAGACAGGAAATATGGCAAAATGTTTAAACTGGTGAATCTGGGTATGGGGACAGTATGTTGGGAGTTCTCTGGGTTTTGTATTGCTTTTCCAACTATCCTGTAAGTTTGAAATTATTTCAAAATCAAAAGTGTAAGAAAAAGCAGTTTGCGTGAAAGCTTTATTTCCCTTCCCCACCTGAGACGGAGGTAAAAACAGATGTCTCAGGAGTGCGGAGGCCTGCGTCCTCCTTTACTGAATTCAGTTTTGTCCAGCCAGCTTTGTTCTCGGCACTGAGCTTTCAGTCGCCTGCAAGCAGTTTTCCTTATGCTGGCCCAAAATGACAGGATTGCAGCTGATCCTCTAAAGGATAACGACGCTGTTGCTTATTGCTCAGGGTTGGCTATTTGGGTTGGACTAAGACCGCCTCCCTCTCCTGCGCATAATTCAAAGGTCAGGGCTGTTCCTTTGTGCTGTGGTCACCGCAGCTTGGCAGGGAGCAGTGAGAAGGCGTCTCTGCGTTTGCCAGGCTCACTGTGTGATCTTGGGAACTCCGTCTCCTCACGGGTAACCCGGGGAGCCAGGCCAGAAGCCGCAGACCCTCAGACACGCTTCTGGCTTGCCCGCTTGTTTATGTTTCCGTTTTGTTCATTTTAGTTCCTCCCTATCACAGCACACAGATGTTTTGGAGAATTGCAAACTGAGTCACAAGATTATAAAATTCAGAGATTTTCCCTAAAGTTTCTGATTTCTCTTGAAATGTCAGAAGGTCCGGAACACTGGCCCCGAGTCCCCGGTGGCAGCCACCAGCTGGGGCTGAACAGAAGCTGCTGGCGGCGCTCATTCTCCCTTTCCTCGCCCCAGTCCTCACCACTCCCTATCGCATACCTGGTGTCCTTCACTCGTTTCTGTAACCTCCTTGTCCCCCGTTAGATTAGCCTTTGAGATTCCTCCCCTGGATGCTGTCATATGCCTGAGACGGAGGCCAAATGCGGGCCGTCTCCTCGGGCAAGTGAGGTGTGGCGCTTTGCCGTAGGAAGGGCATGTGTGGGATGACCTTTAGACGGCTCCCTGCCCTAGAATTCAACATCTCCTGATTGCTCCCGTTCTCCAGGCTGCTCTGTGCCTCTGCCTCACCCTCCACTGCTCTGTGCTTTAGAGGAAGAAAGGAAATGGAGAGAGAACGAACTTTGGAATCAGATGCGCCTGGGTTCCAATCCCAGCTCTGCCGTTTCCTAGATGTGTGAACCTTGGAAACACAATTGGCCACCTGAGGTTCAATGTCCTCACAGGTAAAATAGAAATCATAATAATGGGCTCATGGAGTTGTGTGTTGATTACGTTTTGAGGACTCAGGATATAAAGCAGTCTGAACAGAGACCCACTCTGGAAGGCGGTTTAATTTGGTAAGTTATCGTAAGCACTTACCAGGCTGCTAGAGCTAAGCACTTTATGAGCTCCCTG
>PVKH010015379.1:0-16115 GCA_004027955.1 Chaetophractus vellerosus | reverse complement strand
ATAAGAGAGAACTATTTCCCTCTCAATTCCCTGTCCCAAGTCTCTACAACTTCCACGGTTCCTATAGCTAAACCTTTCTTAGCAACTGTTTGGATTACAGGCCCAAGATCCAACTTAAGACATCAACAAATTAAGGGGTCTGTGGGCACCTGAGCCAGGGGTGTCTAAGAGGCAAGGATTTGATAGGTACTTAGACAAAATGACTTCTACATAGTCACAATCATGTTAGAAAGCCACGTGATACAGGTAAAAGTGGAATATGGCTATATTAATTTATCTATTGCTGTGTCACAAATTGCCCCAAACCTTAGCAACTTCAAAAAACAAACATTTATCATCTCTCAGTTTCTGTGAGTCAGGAATACAGGCACAGCTTAGCTGGGCGCCTCTGGCTCAGAGTCTCTCACAAAGCTGCAATTAAGGTGTTAGCTGAGACTGCAGCCACCTCAAGGCTTGACTTGGGGAGGATCCACTTCCAAGCACACTCAAGGGCACCATGTCCTTGCTGCTGGTTAGAAAAGTCACTTCCTTAGCACGTAGGCCTCTTCGTAGGATAGCTTGCAGCATGGCATCTAGCTTCCTTCAGAGTGAGTGAGGGAGAAAGCAAGCAGCCAAGACAGAAACCACAATCTTTTTGAAACCTAACATTGGGAGGGACATCCCATCACCTCTGTCATTCTATTTGCTAGAATTAAATCACTAAATCCAGTTCACACTTACAGGGACTGCTGAAGGGTATAAATACCGGGAGATGCAGATCATTGAGGGCCATCTTAGATAGTACCTACCACAGGCTGTACAGCTATTCTTTTATAATCTTGATTTTTTATTTATCCACAGCAACTTGTACTGGACAGACTGGAATCGAGAAGCCCCTAAAATTGAAATGTCATCTTTAGATGGAGAAAACAGAAGAATTCTGGTGAATAAAGACATTGGACTACCCAATGGTCTAACCTTTGACCCCTTCTCCAAACTGCTCTGCTGGGCAGATGCAGGTAATATTTCTGATAGAAGGCAAGTAGATTAACTCCTTCATCAGTGGGTATGAGCACTAGAACAGATTTTCCTACAAAAACAAATTCCACCATTTAAATCTTTTGGCTTACATAAATTCATAACACCAGCTTTGGTCTGTAAGCCTTTATTAAAGAACCATTTTGCAACGATTCTTATAATGAACCTCGTGGGGTATGGGTGGTCAATGTAGAATTAGTTGGTAAATTTGAAGGCTAGTACTATGCCTAACTCATTGTTAGAGTGCTTTGTCCTTCCCCTACATGAGGATTTGGTGTACTTTTGAAGAGCTAACAAGAAATGTTAGCCATTGTTGAATTAACTAACTTAGATAAATGAACAAGAGGTTATCTTTTTCTGTTCTTTTTTCTTTTGCTGGTGTTATTTATAAATATCCGTTACTTTACTATTAGAGTTAGTATGCTATTAAGCTGAGGATATTCTTTGAAAAGTGATGTGGCAGAATAGCTTCCTTCAAGTAATAAATCTGGGTTGCTTCTACCCAGGTTATCTATTTGTACTTTTCATTATTAGCACAACCGAAAGGATACTAAATGTCTAGTTCTATACTAAAAAACATGAAAAAGAATATTTTTGAAGAATTTATAATCTAATAAAAAGGAATATAATGCAAATGATCACTATTTCGACCCAGTTGTCCACAAGTTACAATTTTCAAAAATATTTTAAATTAATTTAAATCAGGGGTCCATGAGAAATAAGAAATTCGGAAATTCTCAAATTGTTTAGCTGTTGCAAAATTTTCAAGACTTTCTTTACACTGGCCAAACCTACACTGAAAAATATGAGCCATGTTATCATTTTAGTTGCTTTTTCTCTATCTAGAAAATAATATATTCTTTTAAAAATATTCAAGGATTTTGTTTAAAAGGCTGCCTTGGGGGAGCGGATGTGGCTCAAGCAGTTGAGCGCCTGCTTCCCACTTGAGGTCCCATTCTGTTCCCAGTGCCTCCTGAAAAAAAAAAAGAAAGAAAAAACCAGCAAGCAAAACAAATGGGGGGAAAAAAAACAACTCAGGGAAGTCAATGTGGTTGAGCGCCAGCTTCCCACATACGAGGTCCCAGGTTTAATCCCCGATAGCTCAAAAAATTAAAAACAAAAAAGGGTGGTTAGAAGCTCTTTGGCTATCACACTTTGCTTACAAAGGGAAAATATTTACCCAGATATCATGTTTACAACATTTATGAGCTAAGATTTAGGTGAATTTAAAAACTGCTTATTTCTAATGCTCTACTTCAGGGGAAACTTAGATTTCAGTAAATGTAACTCTGTTGTCCAGAAAAGTGATTAATAGTTTAAATTCTATTAAAAACTAGAATGCTACTGAACTAGAGACTAGTAATAGGAAATTCTACAGTTGCTAATTCTTATGATTGCAATGGGAATAAAATACTTCCTATTCTACCTTTATTTCCTTTAAGGATTCTACCTGCCCCTACTGTTTTTGGCAAAGGAGTTCCCCCCCCCCCTCCATTGTATGAAGGAGCTCATTTTCCTTCTTTGATGTTTTTAAAAGGAACCAAAAAACTGGAATGTACACTACCTGATGGAACTGGACGGCGTGTCATTCAAAATAACCTCAACTACCCCTTCAGCATTGTTAGCTATGCAGATCACTTCTATCACACAGACTGGAGGAGGTGAGCCCAACACTCACTCTGAAAAGGCAAACAGTTCTGGATGACACACCAGTTGTACCAAAAGTTAACATGTGGCTTTAGTAATTCAACTCTCTATTGAAGTTTTTCTTTTGTTCCCTATTCATTAGCAGATAGCATCATTCAAGTATTACTGCTTTTAAAGTCATGATTTTACTTCATCCAGAAATTTAATATTGCTCACAAGTAGCTTAAAGTGGCAAAGCTGCTTAGCAATGAACTATCCAAAAAGGAAGCACAAGAATCTAAATCTGATCTTCAGAGAATAAGACTACCCTGAAGTGGTACCATGAGGTATATTAGGTATTGGGTTTAAGAAACTGGGGAACATTTAATTGGTCTGGCATGAAGCCCAGGCATCAGTATTTTTAACAGATTCTCAAGTAATTCTAATGTGTACTTCCAAGGAGTTGCGAACCATTAATTTAGACCAATGGTTCTCAAACTTTAGCAGGCATGTTAAAAGACTGCTGGAGCCTAGCCCAGAATTTCTGCCTCATAGGTCTGGGGTGGAACCCGAGAATATGCATTTCTAACAAGTTTCCAGGTGATGCTGATTTGGAAACTGCTTTGAAAAACCACTCATTTAGATAAATATTCAGTGTCTAAATGAATCAAAGTTTGTTTGGGTAAATGAACTCTAAAAGTGTATCATCCAAAGGGCTTACAAATTTTCTTTACTGAAACAGATTTTTTCTATCCAATCTTTTTTTCTTTTTAATCTAATGACTGACCATCAATTCCCTCTCTGTTGCCAGAGATGGTGTTATATCAGTAAATAAAGACAGCGGCCAGCTTACTGATGAATATCTCCCAGAGCAGCGATCACATCTCTATGGGATAACTGCAATCTACCCCTACTGCCCAACAGGTAAATGGACATTCTTCAGGGTGCTCCTTTGGTGTAGGGCTGGGAAAGTATAAAGATGATTCTTTTTGGCCCAGAGACTGGCTGCTGCCATTACCATGGCTACCATTGCTTAATATGTGCCACCAGTCAGAGTCACTCTGAGCTGGAAAAGTTAATGGCCAATACACGGGAGGTCTGTCTACCACCTTAAGTCTACTTAGCTTAACAATACACAAAATGATAACAGTCAGTGTAGTGGATTATTTCCCCTTTCAAAGACTTGATATTGCAACTCTGGGTTACAAAATACTCAACTACTCCCCCCATACCTTTACTCTCCCCTTACAGGAAGAAAGTAAATATACATTCTAAAGGAGGACTTGGAATTTACGATCAGAATCTTGACTGTAAAGAACATTTACTGCAAATAAACGCAAAGAAAGTGAAAAAGGAATTGGCCATTAGAAGTTCCTGGACATTTTAGTGCAAACAGACTAAGTGTATTTTGTGAAAAGTTTATACCTCAATCTTTACTACTGTATTTTTTAAAAGTTGCTATTGCAAGCTAAAAAAAAAAAACAAAAACACTTTTTAATTGTTGCTTTTAGGGCAACTTCTTATAAACATTTATATCATATTTAAAAGGTCAAGTTCATTAAATCAAGAACCAATTAGAGTATGTTTAGACCCTGAATCTGATTTTTACTATGGCTTCTTCCTGGCCAAGTGATTAAAGCACATATGATCAGTGTAAACATACAATCCTAAAGATCATAAAACCTTGATGTAGTTAGAGAAGGCTATGCAGAACTGATGGGAAAGAACCAACTAATTTATAGTTTTCCAACAAAGAGTTCTAAGATGTGTTTTTACCTCTGCATCAGTGCATTTCTATTTATATTAAAAGGTGCTAGAATAATTCATTTTGTATTTTCTGATCCTGTAAGTGCCTCTATAGAATTACCGATACAAAGTACTACATTTATAAATACCAAAGATGTAAGAGTTCTCAAATTTTCTAGATTACTCCTCCAATAAAATATTTTTAAGTTTTCCTATGACTTGAGGCTCTGTATGTCTCTATGACAAAGTTGGGGGTTGGTATGCACTTTAACCACAAAGAAGGAAACAGATAAATTATACAGATATGTAACCACACACAGTCCAAAAAGAAATCCACTTTCCCCAACTTTATTAAAGAAAAAAAGCAATGATGGTAAATCTCTAGAACAGTCATTTTTCTGGGATTCCTCCCTTGAAAACCTGACATTTAATTTCCAAACACATGCCAGAAGTGTACATGGTTCCCAACTGTACTAAGCAGGTAAGAAACTGAAGTCTAAAATGTTCATCTTCCAACTTTTCCCAGTCTGTGGTCTGTCTTTGGATCAGCAATAATTGCCTGAACAGCTACTATGGCTTCATTAATTTTTGTCTGTAGCTCTCTGAGCTCTTCTATGTGCAGCAATCGGAGAATCTGAGCAGCTTCATTAAGAACTGCATCTGTTTTATAAAAACACTGCATTAATTTTTGTATTTAAGACCATTTATTTACTCATTCCCCCCAGTCACCAAATCTCTAAAATTAAAACAAAATCACCTACCTCCTGTGTCAAAACCAAGAATATGCTTGTCTAAAGCAACAGGCAAGCCCTTAAAAAAAAAAAAAAACGATTAGAGTTAAGAATAGTATTCTTTTTTCATCTGAAACTTGCAGGATACTAGGAATTTTCTGTATAAATCTGCCTTGTGATGACTTTTTCCTCCTACACCAATTAGGAAAGAACAGCCTTTAAAAATCTACAGAGATGCACCAAAACCAATTTACTCCTTTAAACCAGGCCATATAAATTAATAAATCCTCTTTGCAGTAGTACTTTGTCACTACTATTATAGAAGGAAGTTGAGCAGGGCTGTTGTCCCATTGTAACTACAATAAGCAGTAGGCTATTTAAATTATATACTTTTTTTTCCCAGCTAGAATGATGATCTGTGAATAATTTATTTAACTTTCAATAGTTCATTTAGAAGCTACTTTGAAACAGTCTAGGAAATGAGTAGAATTTAAGCCATTTAGCTAACTAGTGAGCACCTATACATAAACATACCAAAGACTGTGACGATGATGCCAAACTATACAGATTTCACAATAAATATCAAATAAATGAGGACAGGCAGTCTGGACATTGTGCTGATTATATTGTATGAAATCACTATTTGAAAAATCACTACCTGTACTTTCAATGTTACAAAGGCTAATTTGCCCCTACTAAGCACATACTAATGTGCTACAGCATTCTTGCATAATATATTAAATCTACCCAGGCTTCATCTGATTAAAAATAATAATAAAAAGTTACATACGGAACAAACAAGTATGAAAATATGGTAAGCAAATTAGAGAGTACAATTTTACTGAGTGGCTTTCTATGTCAGTCTGGTATTAGAAGATCCAATGTTTCCTTTTGTCTGCCAACGTACCATTAAGAAACAGCTACCACTGAAAATTACCACATGCCTCAAATACTAGTTATGAATGTTTACAAATAAGAACACCAAACTGTAAGAACTCCGCCACTGCATTATTATAGGTTGGTATTTTTTGAGATGGCACTAAAAATTTGGAGCACTGAAAATAAGACTAAATTTTACTTTGTAAGCAAGGGTAAAAAGATTCAGCTATGCCCTTATTTGCCCTGCCTTGTTTTGCTGAATGAATGAATGATTTTATTATGCCAGAACAATTTACTATCTGTTCTATAGTGTGGGTGAAATAAGCCAATCTTTAATCCAATTTCCAGTGGCTTCATTCATACATAATAAGCCTTTAAAAGAAAACTGAGTGCCTTTCAGAGGCACTGGTAACCTTTTAACACTGTTAGGCCTGGCTAAGGGGTCAGAGGACAAAAGACATGGGGGGAAGGGCAAAAAGAGGGACCAGAGTCCAGGATGGCCAGCTGTGTCTGAAGCCCAGCAGTGACACTGAAAGACTGGGAAGTGAGGGTTGCATATCAGACACCTACAGCTATTTCTTTTAAGGTCTGAGGACATTCTCCATACTACACCATAGTCAGTGAAATTTAGCAGATATTTGGATATCTGGTACGAACTTCCCAGAAATAAAATCTTTCTTTATCTTTAAGGGAAAGGTAGTCATGGTGTGTAACACATTCACAATCTAAAAGCAGGATCAAAAGATGACAATGTTTAAGTCACCTGTACCCTGAACCTTGGAGAGACCATTACAATATAGCCCTATCCCTTTTACCTGGGCTGATCTATCAGCTAATCCAGACATGGATCCTTGTCCCTACCCACCATCGTAAGAACAGGCTCTCAAATCAGACTACCTGAGCTCAACCACTTATCAACTAGATGACCAAAGGCAAGTTACTTTTACTCATGACCTTTTATGTCTGTAAACAGAACAAAATGGGAGAAAAGGACAAATTTCTCTGAGAAACAAAAGAGCAAGGATACAATTGAGGATGAAAAGGAGAATATTAAATAGCAACAAAGAGAAGGGTGTGTCCTCTGTTTTCCATCAATGAGTAAAAAAATAATCCAGTTAAGTTTCACATGAGTAAATGTCTTTAAATAAACTCCAACTGGGCATAGACTGTAGTGGTAGACTATGGACTAGCCACTGGTACCTTCTCTAAGACATGATATAAGATGAACTTATTGTTTATTTTTCCCTCAAAAATGACCCCCTTCAATTGGATACATCCTGGAATTCCTGCTTAAGAATCAAATTCAATCCCACTGAAATAAGCTATCATTTCTCTGGGCTATTCTAATATAGAATGAAAACCTTAAGCGGATGTGTGCAAAATTTAAACTCAAGACAATACCAAAAGTAATTTTCATTAACAATTCATTTAGACTATTTGATCATACATACCTCTTTTGTTTGATTTGCTTTAGCAACTGCATCCTGCGTCAGGCGCTCCTGAACCAAAATGCGAATTGCCTAAGAAACCCAAAAATATTGTTTTTACTTTCTAAAGGCTGTTTATCATCCTCTCTTCTTGAGTCTAAGAAAATAAGGATGCCCAGTTTGATGAAATTCATTAACAAACTCTCCATGATATTAAAAATAAAAAACAAAACTACTACAAAGTTTCCACACTTAATGTGGAAAGATGCAAGATGCTCACGATAAAACATTTTTTAATCGGTAATACACATGTATGATAAAAGATTTTTAAATACAGAAGGACATGTAGTAAAACAGACCACCTTCCCACTCTCAAGCTTCAGCCATCCAGTTCCCCTCTCCAGAACTCCTCCGTCTTGTATACACTTAGATTCTATTAAATTACAAGCATATACACAAAAATATAATCTTTAATAATATCCTACGTACATGTCCTGGTACCTTGCTTTTTTCACTCATAGTAAAATGTTTTCAGACCTTTCAAAGGATGCATTGCTTTTTCAATCACCCAGTCATTTCATTATGGCACACACATGGGTGTGCATGCACATGCACATCCTCAAAAAGCAAGATCCTTTTCTGGAGATTAATTAGCAGAGCGAAAATAACTCAAAAATTAGTGAAAACTTGAAAAACTACTTTCTAATAAAAATAAGTCAATTGCTACATTTGAAAAGGATTAAACCAACTTTTTTACAATGATTTCAAGGATAGTCCAGTTGCCAAACAGTAAATCTACTGATTCTTATACTTGGCAAACCTAAGATGTCTTCCATATTATCATGTATTGTTTGAATGCCTCTTAAAATAACTCAAAGGACAACATGTAGCTATAATTAGATTTTATGAAACTTATATAATAGCTGATTTGTACTTTTTTCCATTAGGTTTTCAAAGTGTAAAAAAAGCACACTAATTATACTATGCATTGTCTTTTCCCTCTCAGTTTATGATGAAAGCAGGCATGGCCAATGTAGAATTATTCCAAGTCAAACTACATAATTACCTGAATAAGAAACAAGTCTCTGAAAGAGCTAAATGTCACTAAAAAAGACTTTCCATTTCTTGCCATTCAACCTGGTTTGAGAAAATCCAACTAAACATGCAGCTTCAGCACAGAGATTTGTATTGATCTACAGATAGAATAATTCTTCCCTTGTTAAAACCGCCATTTAATATAGAGAATTCTAAAAAGTTATATAAATTATGGCTTAATCTCTTCTGGATAAAGTAAAATTTAATTACCAAACTTACTGCAAAGGAGTTTAAAGTCATCTGCATGCACAAAGTCTTGTCAAAAGCTCTGTATGCGCATCAAATCAGTAATTTCTAAAGTAATTAACAAGTCTGAGTTCTTAAGAATCCCACCCCCCATTACTTATACCTTTACTAAGCATAAATACTCTGGGGTATACATATATATGTATATGTGTGTGTATATATATGTACATGTGTATATATAAAAGGATATTAGCACCTACCTCTGGGATTGTTAGGAAGACTGAGAATTTTTGCAAAGCATTTAGCACAATGGCAGGAACATAGTAAATACTCTTCAATATTAAAAAGGGATGAAGTGGGTTCTGGTTGACTAAGCAGCATTAGATGCTCCAGGATGCTCTCTCCCCACAGAATCTTTGAACAACTAGCAAAAGCCAGCAAAACCATCCACTTAAAACTCCAGACAACAAGTGAAAAGGGTTGTAGTAATGTGGTAACGGCCAAATCAGAAAATGGAGCTTTAAAACTTGGTAGCTCACAGTGCCCTTCCTGCCCTTTCCCCACACGCTCCACGGCATAGTGTAAGCCAGCCTGCACTCCCACTATGGGTCCCTTGGCCATATTCCAGAGGGAGCAGAGTAACCCATATGTGCATACCGATGTGCATGTATGTCAGTGCCAATCTATCAGGTGGCAGCCTGAAAACCTGTACCAGGAAACTCTTGGGATCACCCTCCCAAAATGTGCCCTGCAAGCAGAAGCAGGCTGCAGCTATAGCAAGGTAAGAAACAAATCCATGTGGCTTGGGGCAAAGGGTTGCCTGCTTTAAGTCATATAATGGATCAGGCAGGAGGCAGATAAAGTCTCTTTCATAAGAAGTAGAGGGGGCATTCAAATTCCTGTAAACATGGGAATTCCTAAGGCCATGAACAAGCAGATGCCCAGTACAAGATGGAGGTTCAGAAAAGACCCTGCACTTCCCATTTGCCTCAGTCTGATCTTAGTTTAGGAGGACAAAACTCTGAAGACCACATATCATATGCAGAGCCAATTTGCAAAGACTGTGAAAGGTGTTTTTTGCATGTTTTTTTTTTTTTTTAAGCTCCTGGCACAAGAAAATCTCCATCATATCACTAACTGGATGCAGACTTAAGGAACAGACAGCTCAGAAAATAAATCCGAGTGTTAACATTTTAAGAAAGAAACAGAAAATGATGGCCCATCCAAAGGAATAACAAAATTCCAGAAATAATCGACAAAGATTAGACTTTGGACTTTAAAAAAATGATTTTCAATATGGTCAAGGAAATAAAGGGAAACCAGAGAAAGAACTAAAGGATATCAGGAAACAATGAATGAGAATTTCAGTAAAGAGACAGAAATTTTTAAAAGAAACCAAACAAAAATACTGGCATTAAAGACCACAATAACTAAAATGAAAAATCTCTCAAGGGTTTCAAGAGCATATTGGAGCTGCCAGAAGGAAGAATCAGTAAACACAACAAGACAATTGAAATGATTCAGGCTGAGAAACAGAAAGAAAAAATTATTTTAAAAAGCTAACAAAACCTGGGAGGTCTGTAAGTTACCATCAAATACACCAATATATGGAAACCACAGAAGGAATAAAAAGGGGCAGAAGGAGTATTCAAATAGTGGGAGAAAACTTCCCAAATTTAATGAAGAATATGCACATTCAAGAAGCCTAAAAAACCCCACAAGATAAAATTGAAAAAATCATGCCCAGACACACAGTAATCAAATAGTAGAAGGCCAAGGACAAGAGTTCTGAAAGCTGCAAGACAAAAGCAATATGTCATGTACAAGAGAGTCCCAATAAGATGAAGTGCCAATTTATCAGAAACCATGGAGGCAAGTCAGTGGAACAAAATATTTTAAATGCTGAAGGAAAACAATCACCAAGAATTTTCTATCTGGTGAGAATATCTTTTAAAAATAAGGGAGATATTAAGACATTCCCACATAAACAAAGGCTAAGGGAGATCATCACTACTACCTGCCTGATAAGCAAGGCTAAAGGGAATTTTTCTGATTGGGAAAAAGGGACACTAGACACTGAATCGAAGCAGCATAAAGAAATAATGACCTCCAGTAAAGGTAAGATAAAAATGCCAGTAATACTGTATTGTATTTTTTGGTAGTAATTCAACTTTTTAGATCTTACATTATTTCTAAAATGCAAAGCAAAAAAAAATTAATGACTAATCTATGGTTTTGGACATACAATGTATAAAGCTATAACTTGTAACAAGAACAGCAAAAAGGTCGGGGGATGGAGGAGTACAGGAACAATGTAAGTGTAAGCTAGTGATGTTAACCTGATATCAAATCAAAAGTGACTGTTAGAGATTTAGGATGTTATATTTCAGTCCCATGGTAATCACAAAGAAAATATACAGAGAAATGAGAAGGGACTCTAAATGGTACAATATAAACGAAGTGGGAATTATCCAAGGTATACAAGCGTGATTCAATATAAGAAAATCAATTAATGCAATATACCACATTAACAGAACAAAAGAAAAACCACAAGATCATCTCAACTGACAGAGGAAAGACACTTGACAAAATCTAGCACCCCTTCTTGACAAAAAAAAAAAAAAAAAAAAAAAAAAAAAAAAAAAAAAAAAAAAAAAAAAAAAAAAAAAAAAAAAAAAAAAAAAAAAAAAAAAAAAAAAAAAAAAAAAAAAAAAAAAAAAAAAAAAAAAAAAAAAAAAAAAAAAAAAAAAAAAAAAAAAAAAAAAAAAAAAAAAAAAAAAAAAAAAAAAAAAAAAAAAACCCAGCTCAGTGAAACAAGGAAACCACCTCAACATAATAAAGAGCATATATGAAAAACCCATAGCTAGTATCATACCCAATGATGAAAGACTGAAAGCTTTCCCTCTAAAATCAGGAGTAAGACAAGGATGCCAACTGTCACCAACATTCAACATTGTACTGAAAGATCTAGCTAGAGCAATAAGGCAAATAAAAGAAACATAAAAATCCACAACAAAGCTACTAGAGCTAATAAACAAATTCAGACAAGTGGCAGGGTACAAGAACAACATGCAAAAATCAGTAGTGTTTCCATACACTAGTAATGAACAATCTGAAGAGGAAATCCAGAAAAATTACACATTCGCAATAGCAACTAAAAGAATCAAATATCTAGGAATAAAATTAACCAAGGATGAAAAGGGCTTGTACATGGAAAACTATGAAACATTGCTGAAAGAAATCAAAGACGACCTAAATAAATGGAAGGACAGTGCATGTTCATGGATTGGAAGATTAAATACTGTTAAGATGTGAATTCTACCCCAAGCAATTTACAGATTCGACTCAATTGCAATAAAAATTTTAGCAGCCTTCTCTGCAGAAATGGAAAAGCCAATCATCAGATTTGTATGGAAGGGTAAGGAGCCCCAAAGAGCCAAAATCATCTTGAAAAAGAATGAAACTGGAGGAGCCACTCTTCCTGATTTTAAAACTTACTACAAAGTACAATAAGAAGCATGGTACTGGGGCCGGCTCGATAGCCCAGTGGATAGGGCACCGGCATACCACATGGGAGCCCCCGGGTTCGGTTCCTGGGGACCTCTCCTAGGGGGCAGACCGCCTTGAGAATGGCAAGCCGCCATGGGCGGGCCAGAGCCGCCGTGGGCAGGGGAAAAGACTGCCACGGACAGGGCAAAAGCCACCACGGGCAGGGCAGGTAGCCCGCGAATGGAGCACAGCCAGCCACCCGCAAACTGAAAGCCGGCCGTGAATGGAAGCAGAAGCCGCCCACAAGCGGGGAAAGCCGCGCCTGCGCAGTGACCAGTCTCGGCGCGTCGCCGCAGCGGGGGGGAAGGGGAGATATGTAATAAAATAAATAAATCTTTAAAAAAAAAAAAAAAGAAGCATGGTACTGGTACAAGGACAGATATATAGGCTAATGGAATCAAACAGAGTTCAGAAATAAACACTCACATCTATTGCCAAGTGGTTTTTGACAAGGGTGTCAAGTCCACTCAATGGGGAAAGAATAGTCTCTTCAACAAATGATGCTGGGAAAACTGGCTATCCATACACAAAAGAATGAAGGTGGATCCCTACCTCACTCCATATACAAAATTTAATTCAAAACGGATGACAGAACTAAATATAAGAACCAAAACTATTAAGCATATTCAGGACCTTGTGTTAGGCAATGTTTTTTTGTTTGTTTGTTTGTTGTTTTATCTTTAGAACTTTTTTTTATACATTACTGCGAATTTATACAAACTCCACTGGTAGTTTAAAAATGTACGTTACACATTACTAGTACAAAATATCCTTTTCTGTAAATGCATTGAGATTTTTCTTGGGTATTTATTAGGCCTATTTTTAGCACTATTTCAAATGCTAACAACCAGATATTTCTTCACAGCTGTTTCAATATTTCCAAACTCTAAATATAAAGTCAGTTTTCGTAATTCTCTGAAACTAGTGACTTGAGTTTATAGCAAGAATTCTGTAGGAATACTCACCCATCTCACCTCACCTCACCTTCAAAATAATTAAAACAAAATAAACAAACCAGCTATATATATAATGTGAATCTTTCAATTATAAAACTATCAAAAGATCATGAATCAGCTGATCTAGGAAATTACAGAAAAGGAAGTTGAAATAGCTGCTTTTTGTTTTTAAAAATTAAACCCAGTTCTCTTTTCACCTCAGGTTACAAAATAGACCTTTAAGTCATGCAGACTAAGTCAACAAACATTTTTCTATCTCCTCTAAGAAAGGCAAATGTTTCTTAAAATGACAAATATTCATAACATTCAAACTATTTTTTGTGGCCAGTTATTTATGTCTTTGAGACTAGAATGTATGGTTTTATTAGCCAAGATATATTATAATGCTAAATCATGTATAAAATATTATTTCTGGTATTTGTCCATCTTCTATTGATGTGCCATTATTATTGCCAGGGGAACTAAAGAATAAAACAACAGTCTTGTTAGCAGTAGTGTTTCATACACTACTTTCTTCAATTCTTTTGTGCCATAGTGGGAATCTAGACCTTTAAGGGTTGCACAGGCTATGGAGCACACGTTGGACAGGCTCTCTACAGGTTCTTTGAACATGACCCTGAATGTGTTAGACGTCCTATTACAATTAAATCCAGTTTGTTTTTCCAAAATTTGTTTTACCTTATTCAATTATCTGTATATTCACTTGATAATCCGTGGGACCATGAATAGATCCATATAAGCCAAATCGAACTATAGAAATTCTTCTATTAACCATGAACCTAATTCAATTGCTCTTTCCACTGTAACCCCAACAGCTCTCTACTTGCTGGAATCTATTCATGTTGCTTTCCTTTCCTCTGAGGGAGCATTGTGGTTGGTCGACGTAATCAACTCAGAGTGTAGGATTGACAGTAAAATAAAAGAGATTTACCACATGATCTGACAAAATTCCATATTGAACAGAACCTGCTGCAGACTCCTCAATTGTCATCAGTGGGAACCAAATTAAGGAAAGCGCTTTTCCTAGAACTTTGTTACCAAAAGTCACAGACCATTGCTTTCTCTGACATTCTGCTGCTGCCCAGCACACAAGAGCTCCAAAAAGTTGACTTTCTCAAATATTAAGTGTATCAGAACTACACAAAGTATGTCTGTATCAATATCAGTAAACCCTTCTGTACCTACTGCATCCATTGTGCTTTTTGTCTATTGCATCTAGACAAAGACTAGCAAGCTGAGGTTCAGCAAATAATCAAGCCTGTGTAAGAAGCATAAAGGTATTATCTGCCCTCAGAAGTTTGGTCAGAAATTCTACACAATGTGCTTCCAAGGCTAGGGCTGCATATTTCTCAGCAATATAAAGAGTGGTCACAACTATACTGGACCAATTTGAACTTCACCTGAATATAGAAATCTCAGCAGCACCAGGAAGGCAGTAGGCTGCATGTCTGGCGGCTCGATCTCAGCCAACGTGGTGGCCATGACACCACTGAACATGGCATCAAAGACCACGCTGCTCACCGTCAGCATGAAGCAGTGGGTGGGATGTGCTGTGGCCCTTGCCCAGCACAAAGTGCACATCGCTCAGCCTCTGAGTTGAAGAGGAAGGCGAAGTGCTCCTTTAGCGATGCCTTGGTCACCTGCCAGTTGTAAAGCGGCTCCCTCTGTAGAGGAAGCAGAGACCCCAGAGGGGACGGTGATAACCACGCGGGTCCGGTCCCGCTCTCACTCCCCAGGCGCAGCCAGCCTGACGAAGGCTGTTCTCTAGCAGCAAGTCTCCACTGGCTAAGAAGAGTGCTCTGGCGGCCTCCGATGGCCAGTGCTGCCTCCAGCAATGATTTCTTAAAAGACTTTACACCAAAGGCATTAACATCAAAAGAGAAGCTAGATAAATAAGACTTCATAAAATTTTTTAAACTTTTGTGCATCAAAGGACTTCATCATGAAAGTAAAAAAGCCTACAGAATGGGAGAAAATATTTGCAAACCATGCATCTGGTAAGAGTTTATTATCTAGACTATATAAAGAAATCTGACAACTCAACAATGAAAAGACAAATGATCCAATTAAAAAGTGGGTAAAACATTTGAATAGACATGGCTACAAAGCACCTGGAAAGATGCTCAACATCATTAGCCATTAGAAAAATGCACATGAAAACCAAATGGATACCATTTCACACCCACTAGAATGGCTACTATTGTAAAATGGAAAATATGTGTTGGCAAGGATAGGAGAAATGGGAACCCTCATGCATTGTTGGTGGGAATTTAAAATGGCGCAGCCACTATGGAAAACGGTTTTGCACTTTCTCAGAAAGTTTAGTATAGAATTACCTTACAACCCAGAAATCCTACTTCTAGGTATATACCCAAAATAATTGAAATCAGGGATACAAACAGGTATTTGCACACCCATGTTCATAGAGGGATTATTCATAATTGTCAAAAGATGGAAGTAACCCAAGTGTCCATCAACTGGTGAATGGATAAACAAAATGTGGAATATACATACAACGGGATATTATTCAGTCCTAAAAAGGAATGACATTCTGTAAAAATGCAACAACATGGGGCCAGCTGTAGCTCAAATGGTAGAGCGCCGGTTTACCACGTGGGAGGCCCCAGGTTCGGTTCCTGGGGCCTCCTTGAGCAGGCAGACCATCTTGAGAAGGCAAGCCGCCATGGCAGGGCAAAGCCGCCACAGGCAGGGTAAAGCCGCCGCGGGCAGGGCAGGCCCCCGTGGGCAGGGCAGGCCCCAGTGGGCAGGACAAGCTGCTCGTGAGGACAAACTGCCCGCCAGCAGGCAAGGCCGCCGCCCAGTGAGCTGACTCAGCGCATCCCCGCAACGGTGGGGAGACAAGCAGACACAGAAGAACGCAAAAATCAACATAGCAAGAACAA
>PVKH010015378.1:0-16112 GCA_004027955.1 Chaetophractus vellerosus | reverse complement strand
GGAAAGAAAGAAAGAAAGAAGGAAGGAAAGGAGGGAGGGGAAATAAAGAAAAAGGAAGAAGAAAATTGTGACTGTTGATTAGATTATTGTTCAAAAATATTCAAATCCTCCCATCTCTAAGATTCTACAAGTCTAAGTCAAGAAACAATATCATTAATAACTACAGGGAAGCTTCTTTAAACATGAGCTTAAGAAAAAAGATTTGGAGCAGTTCAAAATAAAAGGATTAAAAATACCTTATAAAGTCTGTGAAATGAGGCTGAACTTCACTTATAACTAAAGAAATGCAAACTAAAGTAAAAATAAGATACTGTTTTTCACTTGTCAGATGAACAAGATCAATAAAGTTTGATAGCAGATAGTGGGGGGTGGAAAAACAGACACTCTTAAATCATGTCCCTATTGTTACAGGTATTTGATAGAGCAATTTGAAAATTGCTACCAAAATTTAAAACATAAATGCTCTGTAGCACAGCAATTTCTAGCTCTACTTTCACATGTGTTCAGAGACACACAGATACATAAAACAGATGCATAAACATACATTCTTTGCAGCATTTTTGTAGTTGTACAAATAGTGGACACAAGAAGAGGTTGGTTAAATAGATTGTTATGTGATCCAATTGAATACTTTGTAGTGGATTAAAAACACATCTGAGTCTCAGGCCATGTATATTACTAAAAGGAAAGCTAAAAAAATGTAACGTGGGAATGTATAGCATAGTAATACCACTTGTGAAATATGAATCTGGGTAAAAATTGCATATATAAGACTGCTTTTCTTTGACACTGAACTAATATGTGTTAATACAAGGTGTTAATATCAGACAAAAAAACCCCACATTATGCTAAGTGAAAGAAACCAGACACACCATATTCATATGGTATGTGAATATATCTCAATAAAACTGCTTAAAAATAAATAAATGTGTAAGAATAGCCAAATATAACGGCTATGTACAGCAGGGGAAGCATAGAGAGATTGAGAGGTGAATTTTCTTGTTTGCGTTTTTGTTTGTCTGTTTTTTTGGATTATTATTATTGAAATAATGAAAATGCCCTAATAATGATTGAAGTAATGAATGCACAACTATGTGATTATACCAAATACCATTAATTTTACACTTTGTATGAATTTCATGCTTTATTAATATGTATCAATAAAATTGATTTATTTTATTTAATTAATTAATTTATTTATTACCAGGAGGTCCTGGAGATCGAACCCAGGTCCCTCCACATGGCAGATGAATGCCTAGCCATTTGAGCCACATCCACCTCCAAATTGACTTATTTTAAAAAATACATCTAGATATGCCGATGCAGAATGATGGAATATGGAATAATCTTTAAATACATTGTAAAATGATAAGAGCAAATTGTAATACTAAACATATAGTATTCTCTAATACTGAAGGAAGATAAAGGAAACCGAGTCTTCAAGGGCAAATAGGAATGCATTATTTGGAAAATAACGAGTATTCTAAGCAGCTAGGAGAGCATGTGCAATGGCCACAGGTGTGAAAACAGCATGGGTGTCCAAGAAATGGTGACTAGTCCACTAAAGAGACATATTAAAGCACCTAGTTACTTATTTTATATTAATATTTTCTCCCCTTGAATTCTGGTGTGCGTGCCAGTATAAATGTGTATGATATCCAAAAAAGAAAACAATTCCTGGTTTCCTAGAGCAACTAATAGCATTGTTAGAAATGATTCAAGCAAATGTACTGACAGGGCCTGATCATACAGAGAACACCCTAGCCTTCAGTCATAGAAACCTTCCACTCCTCCCCAGAGCGCAGATATGGATCCTTTTAATTAGACTGTGAAATCAACTTTAATCATCTCCCATAGCAACAAGAGACTCAACACCAGCCTTATAAGTAAATAGGTACCCATACTGTTTAAATGCTTACACCATTTGGCAAAGGAGGCAAATATTTACCCACTGTGCTGGTAAATATGGCAACTTGAGTTTCCTTCTATGGAATTTTGAGTTAACCCTGGGAACCTTACTTGCTAGTGTGTGTATGTGTGAATGTGTGTGTATGTGTACCTGTTGTGTTTATTAACTTGTAGCTTTACACTATATTACTATCCTTATCCTAGCTTTTGTACCCAAATTCTTCAGTAGGTTGGCTTGAACAAAGTCTATTTTAGAATCATAAAACTTCATAAATCTTGCAGTTAAACTAGATATGGTAACACAGTGCTGGCAGCTATGAGCCAAAGAGTAAAATAGGCAAAACTTCTCTTTAGCATCTTCCAATCCTTTTCATATAGGGTACTATCTTAATCGGAGTCATCTTTTCATAGGTCCCTTGCTAAATTTGACTCCCTGGAAATCACTATGGAGTCCTACTTTAGTCAAAATCATTCCTAAACAGACCAAAAGATACCCCTGTAGAAAAGGAAGGTTTTTCTGTTTGTTTTTGTATGTGTGTGTGAGTGTGTGCTTACTTTTTCAGAGACTGTTTCTCTAAATCTTTCTTAAGATCCTTGTAGATATAAATAAAGAGAGAGTGATGAATCTCATTTCTACTTTTTGTAATGGGCTCTTGACTCTTGGTTGTCTTTCTCCATTTAGTATCTCAAAGCTCTTCCTTACCTACTCTTGTCTGCTTAATGGTGAATGTGTCACTTGATTTGTATTCTGGCTTGGATCAGGCTCTAAGAGTCTCTGGTATCATTCGCAGTCATTTTATAACTGACTGCATGGTCCTGGGATATTTCCTCTCCTTCAGTACAACCCGTTGTACAATAAAAAATGTCACACTAGGCTTTCTCTGCCTAGAGTAGTCCACGTCAATATCTTGGTGCGTAATCCTGTTCTTTTCTCCCATTTCTCAATAAACTCTATTCTTCCATCATCCCCGTTCCCCCGAAAAATGTCACTAGATTTTCTCTAATGTACTGCTGGACTTCAAATCTTTATAATCCTGTGACTCTTGTTTCTGTAAGTCAGCTGATGATATTTTTGGTGACTTGGTAGTTGATCTTCACAGGCTCCCCTGCTTGTTTGGCATCAGCTGCCTGTTCACCTTGTATTTCATGGACCTCCTTCTCACACAGCAATCTCTTTGATCCTGAAGATTGCACTGCAAGATGCAGAGCAAAACAAATATCAAGTTAGTTTCCTCCACGGAGCTCATGACAATATGAGGATAAGAAAGCTTAAAATCAACTAACGGGGCTATATTTGAAGCACTTTTTGCAAGTGCCAACTAGATTTGGCATAGAACAAATATGTCATTTTAAAGAAGAAATTTCCCAAACATAAAAGAAATAGAATGAGTGATACTTCACAATGCCTTTGATTATCCATTTTCATCAATACAACTGCACCCTTGGAGGAATGACTTCTACTTTTATCACTAGCTAAATTCTCTAGTTTTGAGAGGTTGATTTTTATGGCAGTCCTTTCTTTATTAAGCAGTCATATTAAATTATTCCCAGCATACGTGTAACTTACCATGAATTGACCCACTTCAAAAATATGCTTTTTCTTAAAAAAATAAGGAGTGAATCATGCATTTGGATTTATGGATATCCATACATTAAATTAATTTGATAGTGAACATGCAGAAGCAAGAACTCTTTAATAAAAGGTGACCCTGATGCCTTACCAGTAAAAAGTAAGGAAATTGAATGTTGAAGCCTAGCAGAGCATTGACTATGCATTAAACTTCAAACCTGAAGATGAATAAGAAACATTCGGCCCCAGGTAAGTTGTGTTGCTTTTCACATGAGGTACACCTGTTTTAAAAACTGTTGATGACAAAGTGTTGAAGAATACTAAGCCAGAGCATGTATACCTGGTTTATATTTAGGAGAGATGACTTTACAACTGCACAGAACTCCATTTGTATGTGTTCAGTACTTCATTTAAATGCAACATGTAACAATGATGTATCTTATCATTTTTTAAAAACAAAAACCAAAAAACAAATCTCAGCCCCTAAAGGACAACAGCTGTTTTTTAACAACCAGAAAAATTGTTTTGGTGTTCCCACTCCCTGCTTCGGTAGGTCTTAAGAACATAGCCTTTTGCATTAGAAATACTTTGCATACTTTCTGGGTGACCTTGGGGAAATTATTGGGAAAACTCTCTAAGCATCATTTCTAAACTGGAAATAAGAACACTTATGTCATGGAATGACTGGAAGAATAAAATAAAATAATGAATATAAAAACACTTATAGGGCCGGCTGTATAGCCCAGTGGATAGGGCGCCGGTTTACCACATGGGAGGCCCTGGGTTCGGTCCCTGGGGCCTCTCCGGGCGGGCGGACCGCATGAGAAGGCAAAAAGCCACCGTGGGCGGGGCAGAGCCACTGTGGGCAGGGCAGAAGCCACCAGGGGCAGGGCAAAGCCACCACGGGCAGAACAGAGCCACCTGTGAGCAGAGTGGGCCCTGCCTGCAAGTGGGGCAAGCCGCAGAAAATAAAAGCTAAATCTTCAAAAACAAAACAAAACAAAAAAACTTATATTTGGGTCTGGCATACAGTCAGTCAGGTTGTTGTTGTTAATAGGAGTGGTAGTTATTTTTTGGGGCCGTCATGGGTTTTCTGTGGCTGATGGCATATATGAACATTAGTCTCCATGATGGTTTGAAGCTGTATGTACCCCAGAAAAACATGTTCTGAAACTTAACCTGATCCTGTGGGTGTGAACCTGTTGTAAGTAGGAACTTTTGATGAGGTTACTTTAGTTAAGGCATGGTCTATCTCAATCAGGGTGGGTCTTAATCCCATTATTGGAGTTCTTTATAATCAGAATGAAATTCAGACAGAGAGAGAAAGCCACAGAAGCAAGAAGCTGAACATCAGTGGAACCTGGAAAAGAAGGGAGAGAAAAGGAAATACCACCATGTGCTTTGCTATGTGACAAGCTAAGAACCAAAGATAGCTAGGAGCTAACCCCAGAATGCCACAGTCTTTGAAAGGAAACATCATCTCTATGATGCCTTGATTTAGACATTTTCCCAAACTTAAACCATGAGTGAATAAATTCCCATTATTTCTCCAGCCCCATTTCATGGTGTTTGCTTGAGCAGCCTAGGAAGCTGAAATAGTCTATGACTATTTTACAGATATCTTCGAGGTTGAAAGAAAGTCTGGTACCAGGAAGCGGATGGAGCAATTCTGCATGCCTTGACCGTATGTGATTGGCCATGATTTGAGGGCTCCTGAAATTAAAAGTTGATTTAGCATTTTGACTGAGAGAGACAGAGAGAGAGAGAAAGGAAGCTATTGCATGGAAGACAGAGTTGTTAAAATCTCAGGACTCCAAATGCACAATCTCACCCAGCCCTGACATAGTCTCAGAATTATTCTTAACAGAGCACACTGATTAATAGGAGTTGGCTCAAGAGACAAAACCTGTTTGCCATCTGTTAGAATGATCAGTGCCACTCAAAGCATGTGCATGAACCAGCAGCGTCAACGTTATTTGGGTATTTGTTGGCAGTGCAAATTCTCGGGTTTTACTCTAGAGCCATTGAATCAGAATCTCTGGGAGTGAGATTCAGGAATCTTAACAAACCCTCCAGGTGATTCTGATGCAGCCAAAGTGGGAGAAGCTTGCTTAGATATTTTGTACAATAACAAATAGGAGTTGCACAGATGGCATAACAATGAAATGAACAGAAACTAATGCTTATGGAGAAGCTGCTACATACCATGCTTTGTCCTAGATGCTTATATGCTTATTCCCCCTAATAATCCTGTGATGGGGTCGGCCGTATAGCCCAGTGGATAAGGGCGCTGGTATACCACATGGGAGGCCCCGGGTTCAGTTCCCGGGGATCTCTCCTAGAGGGCAGACTGCTTTGAGAAGGGCAAGTCGCCATGGGCGGGCAGAGCCGCTGTGGGCAGGGCAAAAAGCCGCCACGGGCAGGGCAGGCCGCCCACAAACGGAGCACAGCCGGCCACCCGCGAACTGAAGTGGAACCGGCCGTGAACGGAAGCAGAAGCCGCCCACAAGTGGGGCAAAGCTGCCTGCGCGGTGACCGGTCTCGGCGTGTCACCGCAACGGGGGGAGACAAAGCAGACAGAGAGGAACACAGGAATGGACACACAGCAAGAGCAAGCAGAAGGGAGCGGGGGAATGTAATAAATAAAAAATAAATCTTAAAAAAAAAAAATAAAGCAGTTTTATTTTTAAAAATCCTGTGATGTTGATAGTGTTGTGATTAGATAGATAATAGATAAATGATGGATAGATGGTGATGATAGGTGGATGGATGGATGGGCGGGTGGGTGAGTATATGGATAGAAAGATAGGTAGGTAGGTAGGTAGATAGAGAGATAGATAGATAGATAGATAAATAAAGATAGGTATATAGGTAAATACACAGACAGGAAGATAGATGGTTAGAAATGACACTAGATTTCCCAGTTGTTTCACAGAGCTAGTAAGAGGTAGAGTTAGACTTCAAGTCCTGGTCAAGCCTCGCTTTTTTTATTTCCCCCCATCCTGCCACACCAAGAGATAAAGGTAAGAAACAAAAAAGTTTCTGTGGTGTCAGCAAAATATAATTGTTTGGTTCAGAAAAAAGTCACTGAAAACAGTTAGATCTCCAGTCACTGCTTTTTCCACAGAACAATATCATTTCTCATGAAATCATTATGAACTAAAAGTCATCCAATTTCTAAAATCTTGGAATAACTCTATCTGCCATGAAATCCAAAGAGACTATGAAAAAAAAAGTACGTGTCTATGTAGAATTTGGCCCTTAGAGCTAGAAGAGAAAGTTTTGGTCGAACACTAGGATTGATAATAAAAATTCCCAGTCACTTTTAAAATTTTTAGCAGATTATGTGTTATGTTTTCTAAAATGGTTTGCCAGATAAAGTTTCAGGAAGAGGTCTGAATAAAATGTTCTAGCAACTGTTTCCTTTTCTTCCATATTTTCTTTTTGAATACTTCTCTTTTTGGCCAGAAAACATTTTTCTTGTGCCTGACAAAATAAGCAAGATGCAAACTAGACAAAGAATAATGTACTTAAAAAAAATTTCTGTATGAGTATATTTATTTTGGCTAATGAAAATATTTCCATAAAATTCAGTCTTCATACCAGATACTTTAATGGGAACCTCAGTGTTTAATCAGGTAGGTGGGAGGTAGATACATTTGTACAAGAAGGAGAAATAAAGATCACAGGGAGGCCTCTGTACTGGGTGATTGCTTAGTTGCTTATTGCTGACAGTATTGTCTTTGGTGATCACAGGAGAGCTAGTGAGGCCTGAACGGTCAAAATCATGCCAAATGGCACATCTTCACTGTTCAGGTTGAAGGCTGGTCTACCCAACTGACTGGCATGCTATATAGATGTGAACTTAGTCCTAGGGATTTCTTTATGTGCATCATGTGGCTGGGAAAAAGAATCATGAATTCTCTTTTTTGATACTAGTTCATCAAAACCTATTGATGAATTGCCTTTTTCTGTGGCATACTGAGCTGCATCTAATATTCCTAGTGGAAATTTCTTTTCCTTCTTTCTTTTTCTCAATCCCCCGCCTCCTTGCTGTTTGTGGTTGTTCTGAAGGTTATCATGTTTCCATAGATTTTTTTTAAAGCTCCCATGTGCCACATTCTCAGCAGAAGTTTGATCCAAACATGAAATACAGACACAATGTATTATACATTTATAGCCAGATTCCCAAATTCTCAAATTTCTATGCTAATTGTTTCCATGAGGTTTTTTATAGTGAATGACAGGATTCCTAATTTATAGTATAGTCTTTTTTAGTCACTCCACTGGTTGCCTTATTTTACAGCTCAACAAACATTTTCAGGCAGTTTACGTATGCCACTGCATCTGTACAAGTTGCCATATTAAAACAGAAGTGGTAATTCCACCATCCCCTGCCCCCCAGATGCTTTGAATACTCCCACCTGCTAAAGTTCCCAGGTAAGGTACTTGGTATCTTATTTTCCAGAAGACACACCAATTGTTCTCTTGATGCAAATGAGTTCTTAGTATTTGTGAAACAATCATCAACATCATAGGTGGCAAGTTCAACAGTTCAGTTAGAGGAGGCACTCCCTAGACCAATGTCATGTTGGACTAGGGTTTGTGCTGTCTCCAAGCTTAACCTGAACTTGGACTTCAACACAGTGACTCATCATATGGGATTGGACTATGGGCTAAGAAGATACTTGATTAAAAATTCAGCTGAATTCAATAAATACTTATTGAGCACTACATTTAACATTCTGGATACATGAAATAAGATGGAATACCTGCTGTAGCAGTTTAGTATTGTTTATCAATTCCAAAAATATATATTGATTATGTTTGTAAGCTGGTCTTTTCCTCTGGGTTTATTAGATTATATTAACTTCAGAGGTTTCACTTTTACTTGATTGAATTATGTTTAAGGCTTTGATTGGGCCACATCAGTAGGACATTAAGTCTCTGCCCACCAAGGGCACACAGAAGAGGAATTGTTTAGAGTTTTGATGCTGGAGCCCTGGGAAGTAAATACACAGGAGAAGAACATGGAGGAATAGAAACAACTCCATAGAAATGTCAAAGGCCGGGGGAAGAGAGAAAGCTTGATAGCCTACAGCTGCAGCTGAGCCTGGAGAGAAACAAGCCCTGGGAGAGAGATGAGACTTATTCCAACATACAGCTGAGATAGGAAGAAGCTGGGACCACAAAGCCTTAAGAGGAAGAGGAAAGCTGAAATCCTTGCTGAGACCAGCAGCCATCTTGTTCCAACACATGGCAAGACTTTGGTGAGGAAAGTAATTTACTCTGTATGGCCTTGTGACTGTAAACTTCTACCCCAAATAAATACTTTTGTGTGTGTGTGCACCCTAGAATATCATGTCTTTATTTTTAAAAAATATACTTTATTATTTTTATTTTTTTAAAAGAATCTTAGATTACATAAATGTTACATGAAAAATATAGGGGATTCCCATATGCCCTGCTCCCTAGCCCTCCCACATTTTCTCACATCAACAACATCCTTCATTAGTGTGGTACATTTGCCACAATTGACGAACACATCTGGGAGCATTGCCACTAAGTGACGTTTATAGTTTACATTGTAGTTTACACTCTCTCCCGCACATTCTTGCAAGTTATAATAATATATACAATGGCCTGTATCTGTCATTGGAATGTCATTCAGGATAATTCCCAAGTTAAGTACCCTTTATAAAACCCAACAGATTTCTGGTACTTTGCATCAGCACCCCTTTGGCTGACTAATACACCTGCCCTTAGGTAGCTTCTATGCTTGTAAATTGTAGAGAGGCAAGGAAGAGTTCCAACCTATTCAAGTCCTAGAACGACAACCTTTCCTCGAGAGTCATGATGATAACAATAACACTAATTAGGAAAGAAAATCGTGTATTATGTAATACTGCGTGCTAGATATGATGCTAAATTCTTTATGCATATTTTTTTTCAAACCTCAAGAAAACTATATACTACTATATATTACAGTTGAAGAAATTGAAGCTGAGAGAATAATCACGTGAATAAACACTCACCAATCAATGTAGCTGAAACCTGGCCACAACAGTGCCTGTTCTCTGTCCTTTCTTATTCTGGATTTTTCCCATTACTCAAACACCAATTATAATGTTGGTATTTTGATAAAGAGCTGTTTGGGCAAAGTATTGGGTAACTTCATCTTTTCTGAAGGACATGTGAATTATGCACATGAATCAAATGCACAATGGAAAGAGATAGGAATCAGATAACTGACACAGTTATATCATAACAGCAACCACATAAACAGGCACACTCTATTAAAGCACTAAATGCTTGCTATTTTAAGCATTTTATGTGAATGAATTCTTTTCATCCTACAGTAGCCCTAAGAGGTGGGCAGTGTTATTATCCTCATTTTACAGTTGAGGAAACTGAGACACAGCAGTGTTAGTAGCCCAAGATCACTTAATCAATGTGGTGGAAGATTTAAAGGTTACCATTCCTTTGAATTAATCTCAGTTTTCTGTCTGCTTCAAAACAAATAGTTAAACAAAATATAACATTAGCTTTAAAAAAAAAAACTTAGACTGCCTTAAAATTTGAATTTATGGAGTAAACATTTATTGAGCACCTACGGTATACCAAACAGATTATTGCGCTATGCACTAGAGATAAAGAAATGAAAATGATATCATGTTAAACATCATTTTATTCTCCTATTAAGGAGTTCAACTTGGTAGAGGCAAACTAATTAAAGATTTAATTTCAATATGAGATAGTAGAGAGGATGATAGAGCTGTGAGCACAGGTATATGGAAAAACTTAATAACCTGGAAATTCAAGGAAACCATCCTGAGAGGAGGTAATAAGCAAGTAAGTTCTGAAGCATAAGTAAGAATTAGTCAGATAAATTAATTAAAATAGAGTCAAGGACCTGTCTTGTCAGCATAGGTGTGAATAGGTTGCATTAAATAAATATCTCAAAATTCTTAGGGGCTTAAAAAGACTGAAGAATGTGGGTTGAGATAGGACCTTTCCCCCTCCACACCTTCCTCTCACCACCACAATGAAGCCTAGTGCTCCTGCAGCTGCTGCTGCAGTGCTGGAAATCTCCCTTGCTGCAATAAGTGCAGGTATTCTACTACACATTTTTTTTAAAGATTTATTTCTTATTTATTACATTCCCCCCTCCCCCTTTCTGCTTGCTCTTGCTGTGTGTCCATTCTTGTGTTCCTCTCTGTCTGCTTTGTCTCCCCCCGTTGTGGTGACGCGCCGAGACTGGTCACCACTCAGGCAGCTTTGCCCCACCACGCAGGCAGCTTCTGCTTCCATTCACAGCTGGCTCTGCTTCCATTCACAGCTGGCTCTGCTTCAGTTCACGGGTGGCTGACTGCGCTCCATTCGCGGGCAACCTGCCCTGCCCGTGGCAGCTTTGCCCTGTCTGTGGCAGCTTTTTGCCCTGCCCACAGCGGCTCTGCCCGCCCATGGCGGCTTGCCCTTCTCAAGGTGGTCTGCCTGCTAGGAGAGGTCCCCGGGAACTGAACCTGGGGCCTCCCATGTGGTATACTGGCGCCCTTATCCACTGGGCTATACGGCCGCCCCCCACATCTTTCTTATAATGAGTTTAGTTGAAGCCTTATCCCTACACTCCCATTACAGAATGGGTTATCACCAATTTTTTTCAGATGGGAAATTAAGTCTTGGAAAAGTTACATGGTGGTTTGCTCAAGGTCAGAGACTCCATGTGAAGGATAGCAGAGCAAAGACAAAAGGAGCCTCAGTTGTTGATGACATTGCTTCAGTTCTGCACCAGCCCTGGACACTCCCTTCAACTGTTGTATAAGGAAAATAAATCCCTATGGATTAAAAAAAAATAGGGGATTAATAGAATACAGATTTATTTTTCTCTCATGCTTCATGGTCTTCACAGGACATCGTCCTCACTCAGGGACTGAGGCCAACAGAGCCTCACCTTCTGGAATGTCACTAACTGTCATGGCAGGAGGAAGGAAAATGGAAGATCATACTTCTGCCCCTAAAATTTCTGCTTGAATGTGACAAGCATCACTTTTATCACTTTTCATTGGCCAAAGTAAGTCAAGTGGTCATGGTTAATTTAAAGAGGGCACAGAGAGCAATCCTACCATGAACCCAGGACAAGAATCAACTGGAAAGAGTGGTGAAAAACACTAATGACTGCCAAAGAGGAGAGACCAGCAGAGTGTTTCAGACACAGTCAACAGCTAAGGCTTGATAAAATTCCATGTGGATGGGAAGCTATACACATTTTGGCATTGCTGAAAAATTGCAAGACTGGGTATATCAGGAATCATTGGCAATGATTGGCTGAAGCCAGGTTATAAAGGCCCTTGTAAGCTACACTTAGAAGCTTGGGGGCTGTAAGTGGGAAAATGATCATCAGATTTTGTTTTAGACCAGTTATTATGGCTGTGAGGTGGTTAAAGAATTTGAAGAAGCCAATACTAGAATCAGGGAACTCAATTAGAAAGAGAACTAGAATTATAAGAGACAGACCTACACTGGAGACAGCAGATGGCAAGAAAAGAAGATTAATACATATTTAGGAGGCACAACTGACATAACTTGCTGATTGATTGGATATGGAGGGTGAGGGCAAAGAGAAAACTAGCAAAGCTCTCAGGTTTAAGATTGGGTAAACATTGATTCATTCAATGAGCTAGGAAATATAGGATGGAGCAGAGTTGATAGTAAAATGAATTTTGGATATGTTAGACTGTGGATCTTACATGTTTGGAAATGTACAGCAGGTTTTTGCATATTTGAATCAGAAATCTGGAAAAAAGATCACGGGTAAAGATTTAGTTGGGGAAATCACTGGGAAAAAAAAAAAAAAAAAAAAAAAAAAACAGTTAAAATCCTGAAAGTGTTTGGGTGACCAAAGAGAAGATCTGCCATGAGAAGAGCAGTGGACCGAGGATAGAACTCTGAAACTTGCATATATATAAGAGAGACAAATCTGGAGGGACTCATAAAAGAGAAAAATAAGGAATGGACTGGATCAAAAACAGAAATCTGAGAGAGAACTCAACAAAGTCAAATGTATTTGTCAAATCTAGGAAGATTAAATAAGGTCTTGATGTACTTGGAAATATTGAAGCTATTGATATACTCTTACAGAACATATTGCTTGATTGGTTGGGGCAGAATGTAAATTGTAGTGGATTGAGGAGTGATTTGTTAGTTCCCAACTGAAAATAATGAATACAGACTACTCTGTCAAAAAGTTTGACTAAAAAGAGATGAGTAATGAGATAGTAGCTTGATGGGGCATAGGATTAGGATATTTTATATATATATAAAATATATATATATATATATAAAACTGGAGATTCTTGGATATGTTAATAACCTATGAAGAATGAGAGGATGATGTTGGAAATATAGGCGATAGAGAGAAGATATAGAATACATAAATAGTAACTTTCCCCCCCAAAATAGCCAACAATTACAGTTTTGACAACTATACATTTTACCATAGAAGTTGAAAAGGAGCCTTTAATTTTTCAAGAAAAAAATCAATATATTACAAAATAATAAAATCCTTAAGGAAGGCTGAATGGTTAAGTAAACTCAGCTGGAGCTTCAAAGGCTGAGGGTTTTAGTCATGGTTGGATGATTGATTTACTGTGTAATTTGGGCAAGTTATTTTGGATTTCATTGGCTGGGAGGCACGCAACGTTTAGTTAACACAAGTTGAACTTATCTCTCTGCCTTGTTTCCCACATATGTAATATAAGGGTGGTCCAACCCTGAATAACTAGGATGAATAATTAACTAGAATGCTCACAATAATAGATACTTTACAAGTAAAAATTGCTGCACAATCATTCCCCCCCACCACCAAACATGTCATTTTCCGTATAAGTTCACACTGTTTTATGGTGTCTCCTATTTAGTACCTAAAAGCCTAGTCCTGGAAAAAAAAATAATAATGATGGTAGAATTTCAAAGAGTAGAGAAGCATGGATATTATTTATAATAAATAAATAAAAGAGTCGGTCAGGGAAACCACAATCAAAAATTCCCTTGAATTCATTCCAAATTCTACAGATTAGCAGATACCACTCGACCCACGAAAACCCTGAAATAACACATTTGTAGCCATGTGGTTCAGACTTGCTCTCTGATATCCCAATCAGCAACATGCCTTTGAGACATGAAGCAGCCCACTTGCTTTTTGCTCAGTTTGCACCTAGACCATATACTGAGGCTATGATACATGCTGCAGTGAAGGAGAAGAGTATTTTCCCTGCTCTTCCATGTTTTAGTTCACTTTTAAATTTAACAATTATGAAGCATTGCTCATCCCTGCCTAGTTGCTAGCCTGAAAAACTCTCCCCTCAGACCTGCTGTGATACGGATGCTCCTCTACCTAATTTGAGAGGAGTCCTTATTTCACATGAAACACGTTTTCAATTCATCGTTGGTGGCTACTGTGAGCATCGTATTGAAAAAGTTGATTCAGCAAAGTCCCAACTCAATGGGAAAGAATATAGGGCTGAAAACCTGATGTCTGTTGTCTGCACAGAAAAAGAAGGAGCAAGAGGAGCCCCAGGCAGTTACCATTCTCCCTATTGACCCACATTTTGTACTGTAGCATCTGCCGCATCTGCCGCTGTAAGCTCTGATCCTGTGCCCTAATTACCACCAGTGCTTTGCTGTTTCGTTTCATGTCCGGGAAGTTTTTCCCCATGTTGTAGCTTGTTCCTGTGTTAATCTTGGTAACCTTCAGTTAACTGACTGGGTCTTGAGATATGACAAACATCTAACATGTTTTCATGATAATAAAAATTATGAGAGGAAAAAAAATGAAAAGCTCAAGTCTGTTCATACACATGATTTGTTTCAATTTGTTTTCTTCTGTGGTTTACTTATTGTTGTTACTTTTCAATTTGTTTTCAGTAGTGGGTTGTGTGGGTAGCTGTAAAACAATTATTTTAAATTGCTTGGGCAGAGAAAGAAAAGGGAATTCATATAAGCCACAGCCTTTATTTTTGTCAAATGTAAAACAATCTCTACATTTGAAACACTACATTTTCAGTATGAAATAAATAATCTAAACATCTTTAAAATCCTTAAATGAAAGGTTTATTAGACTGTATGCTTAAATATTAATGATGTTTAGTCATGGAAACATTCATAACCATTGCTTACAAATCATACCATTTGGGCTAATGAAATAAAGGATTAAAATTTTTTTTAAAAAAGAATAGTTCTGTACAATAGTGAGCATGAAGACTAGTCCATATTCAAATTATCCCAATTGTCTCAGTAATGATTTATCTGTTTGATTTTTTAGAAATGTCTTTTTTAGCAGATTTTAAATATCTAGACTGCAATTAAGGATCACACATTTGCCATTTAGTTGTCCTGTCTTTTAGTTGGCTTTAATGCAGAATAGTTCCCTACCAACTTTTTAACTTTCATGAAATTGACATTTTTGGGGGATTCCAGCTTGTTGTCTTGTAGAATTCCTCTGGATCTGTCTGATTGTTTCCTTATAATTAGACACAGATTAAATAATTTTAGCAAGAATACTAGGCAAGTGCTGTTGTGTTCATCCTTTGCATCACATCAGAAGGCACATAATGCTAGTTTTGTGCAACATTTCATCCCCTGGTTGAGATGATGTCTGCCAATTTTTTTTTTATGATACTCTTTTTTTCCTTTATTATTAATAAGTAACCCATGGGATGACACTTGGATACTATGTGAAGATCATTTTCTCCAACACATTTTCATCTGGTAGTTTTAGCATGCCTTGATGATCCTTGTCTGAAAAACACTTAAAGATTATGATATTACGATTTTCTAATTTTATTATTCCACCTACCTTTATTTGCTGGCATTCTTCTGTAAAGAGAAAAAAAAAAAAAACCTCCTCCCCCAGTATCATAATGAACTCATGTTTTGTTTTTTTAACTCAGCATGGCATAATCCCTTGACTTTCATTTTCGTGATTCCCAAATTGTTCCACATTTGGCCCCGTCAGGCTTGCTGCTTTGTCCTTTCGTCGTGTCTTTAGATTCTTTGGGCATTTCCTTTGCTTTCTGACATAAAATAGTCTAGGCTCACCTTGTACTTTCCCTCTCCCTGATATGGAATCACCATTTCTCCAGAGATCATTGTGTTTCTTTCAGTGGTAAATAGTATTTAGAAACCAAGATCTTGGTGCCTCTGGGCCCCTTCAGCGGACAGAGCTGGGAATATATATATTTTTAAATCATGCTAACTCCACTTCAAATCCAACAACTCAGCGCCCCTCCTTACCTTCTCATTCACATTTGTACATCACTTCTCCTGCAGTGTGAACCCTGAATCACATCTTCAGTATACTTACTCATTTGTTCTATCACACAATACAAGTAAAATAGTTTTAAGAATCAACAACAGGGCCCGGCTAGATAGCTCAGTGGATAAAGAGCGCGCTGGGATACCACATGGGAGGCCCTGGGTTCGGTTCCCGGGGACCTCTCCGAGCGGGCAGACAGCCTTGAGAAAGGCAAGCCGCCGTGGGCGGGGCAGAGCCGCCGTGGGCAAGGCAAAAAGCCACCACGGGCAGGACGGAGCCCCCACGGGCATGGCAAAGTCACCCGTGAAAAGCGGAGCTGCC
>PVKH010015377.1:0-16121 GCA_004027955.1 Chaetophractus vellerosus | reverse complement strand
ATCATATTCATGGGATATAAGCCTCCTCTCACTTGGTGGTGGAGGGGACATCACCATCCCAGACTCCTCGGGATTGGGGGAAGAACTGTGGACTAGAATGGACTTGTTGGTGTCCTGCTATAGACTTGTGATTCATGCAATGAAATTACAAAATTATGTGGAGCCAGGGGCCACTGGATGCTTTGGGGCAGGGAGAGGGAAGTGCAATTGTAATACGGGGGCTTTTTTTTGGGACTTGGGAATTGTCCTGGGTGATGTTGCAGTGGAGGATATAGGCCATTTTATATCATCATGTATCATGCAGAACTGTGTGGGAGAGAGGGTGGTCTACAGTCTGAACTTTGGTCCATGCTTGATGGCAAAGCCCCAAAATGTGTATATCTATTACAGGCGTTGTGTCACACTGATGAAGGATATATATGTGGGAGGTTGTGGGAGGTGTGGGAGGTGTGGCATATGGGTACTCCTAAAATTTCTATGTAACATTTATGTAATCAGTGTATCCTACAAAAATGGATTGAAAATTGAAAAAAAAATAATAGGGTGAGTTTGGGGAAAATACACCAAATGTAAGATATGGACTATAGTTATTAGTAATGTTTTTGACAATGCTCTTTCATCATCTGTAAGAAATGTTCCACAACAATGCAAGGTGTTGATGGTGGGGTAATGTAAGGGAGTCCTATATGTTATGCACGTTTGTTTTAAAGGTTCAAAGCTTTTACTATATATTTACTATTTATGTATGTTCGTGTATGATGATATACTTCAATAAATTTTTTTAATGAAAAAAAAAATAAACAAGACAGCATACTACTCTGTTTTTCTTTTTCTTCCAAATGATACATTTTTCTCTTCCCCAAGAAAAATAACCTGTTTTAAGAGCCTGGAACAACTAACAGGACCTTCTGGAACACAGCACATGGGTGTGTCATCTTAAAGGGAATTTGTATTGTGAATAACTTAAGACGGACAATAACTGGCCTTCTCTTCATCCCTGTCCTAGAACAGTGCTTGACACAAAGCAGTGACGCAGAAAATATTTGTTGAATGAATGAATAAATGACCTCAAAACCTCTGTAGCTTTACCTCACCCTAAATCTTTTTTCATTATTTTACTTGCTTAAAAATATTCCCCATCTCCACCTGCTCCAATTATATTTGCAGTGAATGCTTTGAAACAAAGATTTAGTCTTAGCCTATTATAATTTGACATTAAAAACTGGATTTGGGGAATGTTTTCCAAATTCTGGAATTTGACCTCTTTTTCTGAACTGACATAATATAAGGATTTTGGAATTTAGGAAGAAACTTAGTGTTACCATCAATTATGTGAAGTGCAAAGATGTAAGAAAGATAGATAGAATGACTGAAGATAATTGAATTGAAAAAAAATTATTCAATGACATTTTTCAGATATTCCCTGAATCCCTCTGTATGGAATCATTTCAACTACTTTAAGTATCACAGCTTTAGAGATAGTAAAGTATAGAGGCAAGAAAGATAAGGTGTAAATTATGAACAAAAGAGAAAAATTGTATTTGTTCATGGTTTAAATGGAATATTGCTGAGCAACTTTTCACTGTGATGAGCCTTATCAAGTAGTTGTTTTTCTAGAGGAGAGAGTGGAGCCTGCAAAATTGGTAAATCTGGCAATCTACATTCACATGTTGATGATCTGCAAATGACTTATTCATTTTGCTAGAGTAAAGCAGAATCATTAAATCAATAATTCTGCTATTCATTTATGCGATATACTTTTTTTTTTCTCTTGGAAGAGTTCATAAAGCAAGGTCTTATTTCATTGAGCTAAAAATTACAGAGCATATCTCTAGCAAATGTCTTCAGTTTTCTTTACCTTGTGTTCTATCTTCTTATATGAAGAAAGCCAAAGGCTAGGTCTGCTCCATTGGTATGAGGTCAGTGGGTAGTTATATTCTTGTCAGCAATGGCAGCTTTATGCGTACAGTTTGTGAAGACAAACATGCTGTAAGCTGGTCAGGGACAAGCGTAATTGTCATATTTGAGAATTAAGGACTGAAGCTGCTTATGTGCTTTATTTAGGAAAACAAGATATTCTAGTTGCTTTGAAGGTCACAAAGATTGTAATTGAGTTCATATAAACGATTTTCATATAAAAATCATAGTTTCCATGATGCATTTCATATCAGGAAATTAAGTTGCATCAGTATAAAACTTCAGATTGTCAAGGCTCTAAACACTTGCCTTTTAAATGTACTACCATCTTTCCTTTTAAGAAGGGAAATGTCTCTTGCTGTTTTGTGTTTCTGAGGCTGAAGAACATGAAAAAAAAAACCCAAAAACTGAGGATGATCTGTTGCGTTAATATTAACTATAGAAATATACTCTGAAAGGATTTTATTGCCATATGCCTTTCACTATACCTGAAATATGTTCCTTTTTGAGTGATGAATGAATGGAGGTATGTAAATTATTATATGATGCACTTGAATATTTTCACTTTAATGAAGAAAAGTTTTCAGATTATTCCCCAAAATGAAACTCCTCTTTACCTGAGGGTAAAGCTGTAAGCTTTAGAGTTTCACTATGGATTGGAAACTAAGCTCAATGCTTGTTTCTGAGTTTTCAGCACATACCTGAGCTTGTGAAGAAATGAATAGAAGAATCAGTTTCAGACGTGCCCCCGCTTTACCTAAAGATTTGGGAATGACTTGGGTCTTTGTCACATTCAGCCAAAATCAAAGATAAAATTCAGCCTAAATCTACAGATTTAGCCTTTTCGTGGTTAGTCTCAATTATGTTTTTAATACCTGTAGATTTGTGAGAACATGTTTTTATTGGGAAAATGAAGGGAGTTGGATGATTTGAAATATATTGTCTTGTTTTCTATTTTTAATATGACCTTATAATTTGTTTTAAATACAGTTAACATTACAAAAACAGTCTTATGTGTGGGACAGCTCCATTGCAGCTCAAAAAGCACAAAATAAGGAGAAAAGAGGATAATTGTCTTCAAGTTCTTAATATTCTGAGGACTGCATGGTTTAGAAACTCTCAACACCGATAAATTTCTCTAATTTTCCTTAACACTGTGCAATTGTTTAAACTGTTTATAGTTTCAATGACTTCTGTTATTTTTCTGGGGAGAAATCTTTTTTTTTCCTCTTTTTAAAGTAACAGACTAAGTAGTCACTACCTGATTTGAATAAATCAAGCCCGAAATATCCTGACAGTGCACCAAACAAGACCTGTGTGTATAATGTGAGTTCTTTCTTTTTAATTTTAGAATCAACCTTGTCCTATGTTAGGCAGCTGGAGGCAAGAGTCAGACAGCTGGAGGAAGAAAATCGCATGCTGCCCCAGGTGGGTGACTTCTGGAAGCTCATAGCTAGTCAGTGTCGTTTGAGTTGTGGCATTTTATTTGGAATTTAAAGTCTCAATTACATTTTCTCCTTTAAATGGTAAAGATCATTTTGTAAATAATCATTCATTAATGCAGAGTGTGATTACTTTCCATGATGGCCATCATATTATCCAGGTCTTAGGTGTGATGCTAAAGGATGCCGGGGCCTGATGTAAGAATCTAAAATAATTTTGAAAGGAAGGAAAAAGAGAAAAGTAGTAGAACATAAATACCCATTGATAGTCTTCCTCATATACATCATGCATGTGGTTGGTAGATACAGAGAAGGGCTCTTATTTAAAAACAAAATTTGCTAATTTATGAGCTAGGTAAAACTGTAGGTAGTTTGAAATTTTCATATTGTATCTAAATTAGTACTTTCTGAAATTCTTTGTGATATAATTGAGCTCTTTCAGTACAGCAAAGGTAACAACAGTAACTGGCAGTTGTTCCTTTGGGGCGTCCTTTCTTTTCCTTGGTGAATGCAATGTGGCATATTTTGTTTTTCTGGGAAATTAAGACCTTGCCCTATATTTCACTTACAGAATTATTCTGTGAGCTAATTTGGTGAAAATGATTTTGGTCTTTGAGGTGGTAGTTTTTAGGAACTGTTATTTTGAGGAGTTGAATAAATCTGATTATAGATGAGTTTCCTTTACAGGCATGTAGACAGTAATGCATTCTAATATTTTATAAAAGAGAGTTTTCTAGGCAATTAATCACTCATATTTTTCCCACTTTCTGGTGGTTATTTCAGTTTTGTATGTGACTAAAGAAAAATTAAACCTCAAACAACTAGTAACCAGCAGTTTAAGTAAAATATTCTTATAAAATAAAACAAAGACTGGTTACAATTCGGGAGGAGAGATTTGAAAATAAATGCACACACTCTTTGGAAAGACATTTTAGGTCTTTCTAATCTTCTGTTTTTAAACTACTTTTGCTCACTAATGATGATTTGGGCCAAGTACCTTCTGCAACATGCCTTTCATGTTCTTTGATTGGCCAACTACCTGGCTAGAAATCACGAAATTAAAAGAAAAGACTCTACTTCCCTCCCTTTTCAGACTGTACATATGTCAGAATTCATGATGACAGAAGGGATTATTTGCATCATAAAATAAAACACTACTGATAGAGTTTCTCTTTTCTCTTTTTCACTTTTACTTTTTAAGAATTATCCTTACTTTTTTGCCTTTTACATTGGTTTCATAATATGATTGTGCTATGGCATTTGACTGAAAACATCTAACTTCTTTCCCTGTTCCAAAGAAACCTGAAAAATATGTTTAGTTTTTATGTGACTATTATACATGGTTATACTATGATACCGTCTCTCAGGCAGCTGGGAATGTATATGAAAAGAAACAATCAAAAAAGTAGATATGTTCCTTATTTTCCCACTGAGTGGGAATTGAGGCTCACATCAAACATTGAAATGGTAGCATGTATGCCATCTTATTGAAAAAGAGGTGCAAAAAATGTGAAATGATTTCCAGACTGATTTATAGAAACCTGTACAAGTATGAGAGATATTGAAGGAAAATCCAAAGAGTGCTTGACTACACTTGATGTGTGTGTCTGTGTATTTAAATACATAGTGCTTGCATAGTCAAAAACAGGAAAGATTGATTCAGCTCCCAAGTTAAAGTGTTTAATATACTTTTAAAATGTATTGCCAGTTTACTCTCAAGGAAAGTAAGAGATGATGGCTGTAAAAGATAATGTTTCATTGACTCTATGATGCGGGATGCACCACTTATTACATGTATCATTAAGAAAGAAAAAATGATGTTGGCAGCTGTCCCATGTCAGACTCCTGCTGATTTCAGAGATGTTTCAGAATTAGTTAAATAACAGTTATTTATGCATCTAAAATTTTTTTAATGCAGGGAAATCTTCAATTTGAAATACACTATTGGACATATACAAAGGAATCAATAGAGCCATCTCATTTCAAAAACAAGATTTCTGCAAAATTTCTGTCTGAGAGTGTTGCCTTCATTTACAACTGAGATAGATATGATAGAACTACCAGTTGCAACCACTTCAATAAACACCACTGCCATGAACACACATACTAGCTGAGTCCCTAGGATGGACACACAGTGAGTGGCTCTCAGAGCAGTGAGGATTCTGTAAGGAGAACCCTCACGGAAGGCTGAGACTTGGGCTGGATAGCACAGAGGTATATGCAACTTATTTTTAGGACAACAGAGGACACCGTTTGTTCTAAATGTGCCTTAGACAATATTGTAAGAAGCAAATAGCAGATATTATTGGTACTATTACAAATAAAGTATGATGAGCTTTCCCTACAGAAACTATTTCTGCTTGTATAGTATTGGGCCATTTGCAAGCTCAATTCAATATGACAAGTCAGCATCCTTGCATAAATTAGTCTCAATATTTGAATGCTTGATTTTCAATTATAAGAGTTTGCTCACTTGTCTTGATTAGAAGGTATTCCTTTTCATGCCCAAGTTTATAAAGTATGTCCATTTGTCTTTGGGGAAACAGGAGTAAGAATGTACTTGGCAGGTGGAATCCTCTCTGTATCAGATGATCTTTATGGCTGTGGCCAGGGTCTTTGCTGATAGTTTAGCGTTTAGACTAATTATGTAAAGCATTTTCCTGGAGGAAGAAATCCCCTTAATGTTTAATAATTCTTTTTATAAAATCATGTATCATGAATAGAAAGTCATGGCTTTGCCCTAACAACATATATATTTAAAGATAAGCAAGATGCAGGTAATAAATCCTTGTGGGTTTCTCTCTGGTCAGGTACAAAAGTCTCAGTTTCTTCATTTGTAAATGATGAGGTTTCTCCCAGCTTTTAACATCCTGTGCGCCCAAGTGTATATAAAGGCTGTCCGTGTCATCACATCCCAGAATAAGGGGTTCTTTATTTTTTTTTCTTTCTGTGAATTTTATTACATTTCTTTTATTTTTAATTTTTTAAAAGATATTTAGATTATACAAATGTCACATTTGCCCTGCTTCCCATACCTCCCACATTTTCCCCACATTAACAACATCCTTCATTAGTGAGATACACTCATTGCAATTACTGATTTGGAGCATTGCCACTAAGCATGGGTGAAAGTTTACATTGTAGTTTACACTCTCTCCCACCCAATTCTGTAGGTTATGGCAAGATTTATAATGGCCTGTATCTGTCATTGCAGTGTCATTCAGGACAATTCCCAAGTCCCAAAAATGCCCCTGTATTACACCTGTTTTTTCCTTTCCCTGTCCTCAGAACCTCCAGTGGCCACTGCCTCCACATCAATGACATAAGTTCTTCCATTGGTAGAATCACAAGTCTGTAGTAGAATACCAGTAAGTCTACTTTAGTCCATAGTTCATTCCCCAATCCAGAGGATTCTGGGATAGTGATGTCCACTCCACCTCTAATTGTGAGGGGGCTGCGATCCCCTGGGGCTGATGGATGGGACTCTCTTCCTTACAGTTGCAGAGTCTCTCTGTTCCTTGGTATTGTAGTTGTCCATCATCACCTCCTTGTTGGTTGTCCTGGGTGAGACCAATGAACTGGAGAGTAGGTGTTGCAACTCCATTGAGATTCAAGGCCCAGCTGGCACATAGACAGCCCAAAGACTTAAGTATCTTGGACATACACCTACCAACTCTAGTACTAATAATAGGTTGAAATAGAAGGACAGAAGAGACATGTGTAGGGAAACCACAACCAAGTCCAACTCTGTCACTCTGGGAAGCATAAATTACAAAGTAGGGCCCACTGGCAAGGCACCAAACTCCTGAGCTATCTACCCCAACTCTAGTGTCTAGATGTCTCCAGAGCCCTCAGGAGCCCCGCTATTTGGGGTAATATCTACTTTGGTAGTCAAAGAGATCCTGTTGAGACGTGCATAAGTATAACCTCTAGACTGACCTCCCGACTCACTTTGAAGTCTCTTAGCCATATAAACTCATTTGTATTTACCCTTTCCCCTTTTGGCCAAGGTCTTTTTCCAGTTGCATTGCTAGTTGGTGCTTGGTAGTAATCCCTTGGTGCCAAGGAGGCTCATCCCTGGGAGTCATGTCCCACACCGGGGGGATGGTAATGCATTTATATGCTGAGTTTGGCTTAGAGAGGGTCCATATTTGAGCAACAAGGAGACTCTCAGGAGGTAACTCTTAGGTACTCTGTGATACTAGGCTGAGTTTCCATTTCAAGAGTAAAGCTTCACACACACAGTCAAAGGCGAAATATTGAGTTGGTTCTCTGTGGTGGACTTGTGGAATAGAATATCAATCTAGTGGCCTTGCAGGTGATCATCCAGTGAGCCCATGAGCTCTTAGCTCTGCTGTGGTCTTTACACTGTCTTATAAAGATCACTGAGCTGTCCTTAAATCCAATTTGGGAATGCAAAGAGGTCCAAAAGTACGAAGAGTCTACTTATTAAAAAACAACAACAACAAAAAACAATGCAGTGTTTTTTTAGGTTTTATTAATTGAGAGGAAAATGTTTTTTGAAGATTGGTACAAATGATAAAGATCACCTGAACTTAGGATATCAATCTTGAGAACATAAGCTGATATGAACATATTTAAAAGATTACATTTAAAAATATTTCAAAGAATTACATATAATCTCTCATGTGTAGAATGGTAATCCTGTCAGATTAGTCTGTCAGCCTCACTGTCCACATTTTTTGTATGAAATAAACCTCAAATGAAGACTGTTATTTAAATTAATGTAGCAGCTTTCTGATGAATTTTGAGTCCAAGGGGTAGAATCACCCACAATGACATAAATAGGTACGTGTAAATAAAATGTAAATAACTAAATGGTTAAAATGTAAATAAAATGGTATAAAGTTGTTGTTTTAAGGAATTTTAATGTCAAAATAAAAAGGACACACTTTTTTCTGTATACATTTACATATAAAAACAAACTTTCTCTGGATGAAGGGTCATAGATTTTCAGAGCCAGTTAGAACCTTATACATCACCTAGGACATCTCCATATTATAGACTAGGTATAGGAGGCTCACAGAGGCTAGGGATATTGTCCTGGTCAGGTAGCCAATTAAAGACAGACTCAGGCCAAGACATAGGTTAGTCAGTGGTTTTTTTGTAGCATACTCATGCTGCCTCCTTTAATCATTGCATATGATTAGTGTAGTTAATATGCTAAATCTATTCTTATCAAATGTATTATTTCAACCTTTTTTTCTGAAAAGTTAACATTAGCTCTGCTTAGCCATCTCAGATTTGCTGGGCATTTATTCTTGTTTTAAGGGAAATGTTCTTTTTTTTTTTTTTGTAGGCCATAATATCCATCATAAATTGAAAAAAATTTTACATTTTTATAGGGTCTTCTCATCCCTGAGAGATTTCCAAAATATGTCAAAATCATAAAATTTTATCACACACATACAACATACTCAAATCTGCCTGGAAAATTCATACTTAACAGAATGTAGTCAGGGCTTTTTTGTTCAGAGTGAATTATGGGGGGAGCAGATAGAATGATGGTTTTTAAGGTATATGCCCTTCAAAAATTGGATTTTAGGCCAAATTCAAAAGCCTTGCTTTGTTCTTTCTATTCATTTTGACTTTTTCTTGGTGTTCACAGTATTTTTAATCTTGGCCTAGCCAGCGTGTTTATATGCTGCATCTGTAAACTTTATCAATCTAGAAAAATCTTTAAATTGATGATATAGAATACCTACCCTATGATTTCATTATAATTAAGTAATGCTGCCTTTTGTAGATATTGCCACTATTCAGCCATAACTCTGAAGTAAAGATTTATTATTATTATTTTTTTACCTATTCTCTATTCTGTGTTGACATTGGATTTGGCAGCATGAGGAGGGCTAGAGACCTGAAGCAGTTTGCTGCAGCCCCAAAGTCAATTAAGTACATTTGTTGACAGTCCTACTGGGAAATGTTCTGGCAACAGTATCTACTTGGAAAGCACTATATGCCCTTTGTGCTCCAGAAGCCCACCCCCAAACAAACTACTGGGGTCTTGAGAGGTGAACATTTTAAAGCAAGTTTCCAGAATCGGTAGAGGCACCCTGACCTGCCTGGTGTCAAGTGCTTGCCGGCGTGCCGTGGTTCGCTCCTTGTGCTGGAAGGGACAGTAACTGAGCACCATGGAGCAGGCCCCCTCAGCAAGTGTTTCTATTCCTGTTGTGCCAGCACACACTTGTGAGTCTAATTTTAGGAATGGAAATGAAAAATCTCCCTCTCATGTAATTTGGTTACAATGCGACCTCACAATGCAGTCTTTCAGTGCTTTGGGGAAAGAGGCAAGGCTGTTTCTAGAGCAGTTTCTGAACAAAGGAAAAGAACCTGTCACTGCTGCCAGAAGTGCTGAGGAGGGTACACAGGCGCTAAAGAAACAGCTTCTCACTTCCATGGCAACGCACCCCAGGTCCAGCGTCACATCTCTGAGGCACTAACTCACCTCTGCTCTTTTGCAGAGATTACCTGTGTGCTGGGCGGAGGTGGGAGCGTTTTCTCTGACACATAGATTTCCCTCGTGTGCTTTGGCCTTTTTTTTTTTTTTTTTTCCAGCAGAGAGATTTATTTATTGTTTTTGCCTCTTTTTCCTTGTGACATTTTCTGACTATGGTTTGCCAGTCTTTTTTGGTCTTATAGGTCCATAAATATATGACTCCTCTGGGGTTGGAATAGCTCTGGAAAAAAAATCAGTAACTTGCACAAACATCAGGCACAGAGTAATGGTTTCCAGGATACTCAAAGCAAGCGGTGATAGTCTTCATTTGTTATTTGTATGGAAATTACCATTCTGGCACTCTGAGGAGTAACTTGTGCAAAATTTTTTTTTCTCATGAATAGCAACTCTAATTATGTTGCAAAACCTGGGTAAAATCTGGATGCTACCAATAGGAAAATTTAGTTAAATCCATTAAGGAATGGTTTCTGTTAGAATCATATTTTGGGAAAAATATGGACTCCATCAGATGAATAGTGCTTATGGATTATTACCGTTTTCTCTAAATCAACAGGTTTATATAGTTAAAGAAAAGGAAAAGACTTTTATGTACAGTTCAATAGAGCTTTCAGGGGACAGATGGGAGCTACACGAGTGGTGTGGGTGTATTGGAATAGAAAGGATAGATAGATATGGAAAATAAGGTTATGGGGGAAAAGTCATGCTAGAGAACCTAAATAAATGGAGACTGGATTAAAGGAAAAGCTAGTCTATCGGAGGAATAAATATGAGTAAAATTCATAGGAAAAATGTGTGAGGCAACAAGGAGGTTCTCAAACTGAGGGGGTTTACAGCATTCAACTGAGAACCCCTTATATTGAAGGTTCTTGTCTGAGAATGTCTGATATGTAATGAGGAAGTTTCATTCAAATGAGAGAAAACAGGTGAAATAGAAATGCAAAGAGAAAATACGACTATGCTACTTCTTAAACTTATTAGTAGAATTACTGAATTTCAAGGGTACTAAACTGTGTTATCAGTTTAATTCCATGTCATATTTAACTGTGCTATCTTTTTTTTATACCTACACTGGTATGTTAATAATTCTTTCTTCCTATTATTTGGGTACACTTTTAAAAAATGGTTTGTTATAGCCCTTAAAATATTAGCATTTTTGATACCTGTCCTTGGCAGAATTTGGCACAAAAAATTATGGGACCCTCTCAGCATCCGATTTTGCTGTGTGGAACTGTTCACTAGAATCATAAACATTGGAATATTTGGGAAGAATTTGAAATGTGTCTTTAACAGAAACTAATGTTGTTTTGTACTTGTAGAAATGGATATCTATCTTGTTTTACTTTGCCTTTTTTCTGAAGTAAAGCCAAAAATAAAAAAGTTAAAGATAGAACAGTTTCCTTTTTTAAAATAGAGTAAGGTCCAAAATTATGAAGAATCTCTTATTTCCAGAAAATGCAGTGTTTGTTAGGTTTTATTATTTGAGAAGAAAATGCCTTTTTAAAAGTTGGTACAAATGATAAAGATCACCAGAATTAAGGATATCGTTCTTGAGCACATAAGCTAATATGAACATATTTAAAAGATTACATTTAAAATATTTCGAAGGATTACATGTAATAAATAGGGGCATGAATTTTTCCAAAGGGAATTTTTTAAATTATGACAAAAGAGAATATAATATAGCAAATGTTAGAAAATTTAACTTTTATCTACTTCTATTTTATAGCCAACCTGTATGTATTCTTTATGTAGCAAACTCTTCAGGATTTCAAATCTTAGATAAGCCGAAATGAAGTACTACGTAAAAGGGACAACAAATACATGGGATATCGTGCATTAGTTTTTTGCAGTGTGACTAGACTGAGGAGAATAACAAAAGAGGGACTGCATGTAATCAAAGTCAACCATATTTGTGATACACACAAAAACAATGTCCAGAGGAAGAAAAAAAAATTTTCAAAAGGTATCTGATTTATTGGATTCGATCTGTAGACCCAAGCATCTGAAATTGCAGTTGTTCAGCAAGAAGTAGACTGGGCCATTCTTTGCTGATGTAGGGAATGAAAGAAAGGTAAGGGGTACGCTGTGAGACAATGATCAGCGTTGCCTTCACAAAGATAATATGTATTATCTTTCAGATTGATCACCGTTGAGCCCATATAACCTGATAGCACGTTACACATGAAGTTAATTGAAGCACACATAGAGAAGCAGTGTGAAGAACCAGGGCATAGAAAATAAATTACAGGCTGTGCCTTAACTGTATTACTACTTAGGGGCCTTCAGTGGCTTGGTAAATAATTGCTAGTAGGAGGAGATTTAAGATTTATTTTAGAGTTTATTTTAGAAATTCTACAAAATAATTTCTACATCAATAAGCAGTGGACTATTTAAAAAAAAAAACAACCCACCCACATTTAGAGTGGCATTACTGAAAATAATAGTAGAGTGTATTTCTTCAGGCCATCCAACCTAAATTGGTGTCAAAGAGATGATAATAATGTTCTCTGTCAGCCCAGCCCCACTGAGCCTACCTGTTTCTCCATCAAGTATATCATTTTTCATCTCTCGTCCTCTGGGTCACCAAGCTGTGCCCGCCCCGAACTGACTTTGGCTATTGGCTGGCTGCTACAGTGATATCCTGGTCATTCCCATGGCTCCTATGATCTGAATCCCGAATGTTCCAAACTTCTTTGGGCTAGGAATATTTCTCCTTGAGAATATCCTCCCATTCCTACTTGAGTTCCACCCTGTTTCAGGCCATAAAGTTCACAGAGAATTAGCTCCTTGCCTCAGGGTTCTAGGGCTACACCCAGGAAAGGAGGTGGGAAGGACTGGTTCCTACTATTAAGGAGAGGAGCTATTTAAAATTGTTCCTCCTTTATGAAAGCCTCCATTATTCTCCATTCAAGTACCTCTGCCCAATCTAATTCTTCCCTTTGGGAGGACTTCTTGCCCTCAGACTTCGGGTGCCTCATGAAAATGGACTGATCTCAGATATTTATTATTTTAAGAGCATTTAGTCAAGACACCCTTGAATAATCAAGACATTTTTCAGCATTTTTATCCTCTTTGACATTTTGTAACTTCCACAATAGACTTTAGTGGGGTATAAACAAATTTGAATTATTATTTTTTAAAAAAGAAATAAAATACAGCAAGGAGACAGCTAATTTTTTTTTCACTTAATACCCTTGGATTCACTACTTTTGGTAGTTTTTCTTATCTAACTATTGCTCTTAGAAGTTATATTAGAGAAAAGAATGGGTATTGAAATGTAAGGTTATAGAAGAAATGTAAATCTGACTCAAATGCAGTATAGCAAATAAAGGAGTTCACTTTCTTTTCATGACCCAAAATGCCTCTCATTTGTTACAGAACAACAAATGTGGCCCAAGTTTTAATTTTGAAAGATAACAAATAAGTAATAAATTCAGGACCAGATGGGAGCCATCCTGGACTTGTATAAAAGCTGGCTCTAAGAAAGAAGGTTTTATAATAGCCAAGATATATCAGCTATTTTTGACACACAAACAGGTGTGTCTTAATGGCAAAAAGAGATTTTTTTGGTTTAAATATTTTCATGTGCTAGGAAATTTAATATCCACAACAGTAGAAACCTTATAAGAGACAAGCAAAAATGCTCAATCAGAAAAAATTGCAATCTCCATAAATATGTTCACAAATTAACTGTGTGAGGAAGATTGATCTTATCCTTTGGGTACAGTATATGGCTTGACTGCCAAAAGTTAACAGAAGCTAACATTAGAATTTGGATGACATCTTTCTGGCAAAGAATTTTCAACAAAGAGGGACCTGGCAACTTGGCATTTTGAAATTTATTATGTTTGGGACCAGCCCCATCCTCTTGCCACTCCTGGTTTCCACCCTACTCTTACTTTAAAAGCATGATTGCTTAACCAGCAAAATTCACGTCTGTAACGTCTACAAATAGCAAGAGAGTTGGTGATGGCAGCCCAGGTTCTTTGCCAATTGAAAAGGGCATTGGGGAGGTCAATTTGAGATTGGACCAGTACTTAAATCTTAAATGGTGACCTTTGAAGAAGGTGGCTCATGTGGTCTCACTGGCATTGATTTTATTGGAGAGTATTCTCTTGGTTAGAGAAACTCGTTATACTGAGCTTTGCACTCTTGGGGATGAGGTAAAAATGGGCATGAGAGAGCAGGTAAGGATAGCTGCTCCTCACATGTTATCCACTTAAAGTACATATTCTGCTCAGGATCATGATACTGACAAAGTTGACCCAAATCAGTCATGAGAGTGTGTTAAGGCCTCTTTCAATTACAAATAAAATATTTTTGGGTCGCTTCTCATTGATGTAAATGATGCTATCGTAATTTATGAATACATATGACTTGAACTAGTCTTTAAATCAATTTTGTTATCACATTGGCTTTTTAATACTTTATTGCCTTATTAAAAGATGGTTTTTATTTTAGATGTATCTTTCATGTTAATTCCGTGTTGGCTCTGCCTGAGGCCATCAATCCTGGGTTTTAAGTGTTTGCTTAGCATCGTGGTTTGTTTAAAGGAACCTTTAAAACCCAAGGAGAGACACTGTGAGCCATGAAAAGGATAGTGCCCAGTTCCTTTATTTAGCCTTTATTCATCTAGTTCTTTTTTCTTTTAAATGATGGAGTCACAGCCTGAAATGAACCTATCTTTCCATTAGAAACAGGGATTATGCTGCAGCAGGATGGATGATTATGATAATAGAAATCTGTAACCCTGGCAGCTGGTTCTGCCTCAGGGTACAGACTGTCCACAGGTTGGAGATGTTTGGAGCTGATTCTCATGGCCGAGGCCAACATCCTGCCCCGGAAGTTTGTTTCTATCTCAGGCACTAATCACACCCTGAGTGTCCGCTGTCGTCCTGGACATAAGCGCCACATTCATTGTCTTGATGCAGATTCCCATTCTGACCTTGGGCCCCTATGATTATCCCTACTTTACAGGTAAGGAAATGACCACCAATAGGCAGAGTTTAGGTTTGTGCCTAGACTTTCTGTTACCACTAGTCCAGTATGCTTCCCATTTTGCCCAAACCTGTCACATGGCAAGTGAGTTTCTCTTGAAGCAAGATCTCTGTCAGAGTACCACCACCAACGCCACCCTCGCTGTCACCATCGGAAATAAACCTGGTGTGTTATTACTGGGATCTAACCTGGGGATCAACCAGGAAACTTGGTTTCATTTCCGGTCCATCTGTTTGACCCTCACTGTGAGATTTCATTACTCTAATTATTTACCCAGCATGGGATGATCTCATCTTTATATAGCAATTTAAAAGATTTTTAGAGCCCCCAAATAAATGGTTACTTAGGAGAGAATATTTGTCTACTTATCACTTATCTGCTGGTTCAGTTACAGTGTGTCTTTAAGCTCCTTGCCTCTTTCTCCAGAAAATTCCCAAACTTTTCCAGTTTGCAATGTACCCTTCAATGTCTATACCTGGGTTTGACAAACTTTTTTTATAAAGGGCCAAATAGTAAATATATCTGGATTTGCAGATCCTGGTGTCTCATCACTGCTATTCATGCCTGCCATTATAGGTGAGAACAGCCACATATAATATGTAACTGAATGGTCTTGATTGTATTCTAATAAAATTTTATTTATAAAACATAGTACGATCTGGATTTGGCTCACTGGCAGTAGTTTTCTGGTGCCTACTCTATACTGAAATAATTTATTTGTCAAGTATTTTGGATTATTTCTCTTTTTCTCACATTTTTATAAAATTGATCTCTCATGTTGTTACTTCCATTTTCATTTGTATGTAGAGAATTTATTATACACAAATACATTTTTCAAAAAGTATGTTATTTATTTTTATTGGTTTAAGTTCCTTTGTCCTACAATCCCCAAAGCTGCCCAAAGTTATCAGTATTGGGGGTTTGAAATGTGCTGTGATTGAACCAGAGGACTAGTTGAGCAAGAGGCAAGGAAATCTTTAACAAACCCCTTAGCTTTGGGATGAAATTTTTCTGGAGATCAAGTTGCCTGCATTTGACTTCAAAATGGAAGACCCTTCCATATGTAGCAGGGGCAGTTGTTGTGGTACTATCAAAAGGGAAATCTGTACTTTTCTGAAACACATCTTTATGGTGACTGGCTGTACTTTAGTGAGTGACATATTACTTATGTGTCCTGGCTATTGCATGTTTTTGAATATTGCTGGGAAGATAACACAGGACAGGCATGCCTTTAAAATAGATACCACATGGCTGGCAGCTTAGAAAGAACATGAATTTCTATA
>PVKH010015376.1:0-16108 GCA_004027955.1 Chaetophractus vellerosus | reverse complement strand
AAATAACAAAATAAATCTAAAAAAAAAAATGAGTGCATGCTGGGGAGCTGATGTAGCCCACTGGTTGAACACCATCTTCCCACATATGATGTCCCAGATTCAATCCCAGGCCCCAGTACCTCAAAAAAATTATAATAACTAAAAATAGAAAAATAAAAGAACAGTGCATTCTATCAATGAGGCTTATCAGGTTGATATAAACCTTGATCACCTGGACGAATTAATATTTATGATGTTTCTCTGCTGTATAATTATTCTCCACCCCTATCCTGTGATAGTTAGGCTAATGTGTCAACTCGGCCAGGTAATTGTGCCCAGCTGTTGGATCCAGCAAGCACTGGGCTAATTGAGTTTACTGCATGGATGGCTGATTGCATCTGCATCAATCAGCGAGATTGGATCAAGAATGGATGACACTTTTATCCATTCAGTTGACTGCCATAAAAGGGAACTGATTTCAACATTCAGAGAGAATTTCCCAGCTCGTCATTTGGCAGCGAACTTCTCCCAGGAACTCATCGAGGACCCTTCATCAGTCTTTCATCGGAGCCCCTGGCTTGCAGCCTGCCGACAGAACCTGGACTTGTGTATCCCCACGGTCACGTGAGAGACTCTTGTAAAATCTTATATTTTTAACAGATATCTCGTGTTGATTCTGTTTCCCGAGAGAACCCTGACTAGAATATATCCGCAAACCTTTTTATACACTGTACTTTTTAAAAGCAAGTCACTAAAGCAGCCCACAGTTAAGCAGTAAGGAGCTATACTCCACCTCATGGGAAAAAAAGCATCTACATAAATTACCCAGAATATTTCTGCATTGTAGATTTATTTCTTATCTCCTATTTATTTATTATTCATGCATTTACTTACATAAGAAAGGACTCATATATATTTATTTTATATCTTGAGTTTCAATCCAATACTACTTTATTTTCTTGCTCAAATTGTTCTAGCTTTAGGCAGTGGGAGCTGTTTCACTGATTTCTCTCTCCCTTTGACACAGCACCATCATTGTATTTTTTGCTTGTTTCCTTTGTTGTGTTTTGTTTGTGTTTGTTTGGTACAACATCCTTACTGTCTGGCACTATAAGATGCTCCAGGCTTATCTTGTGTATTTCCTTCCCTACTCCTAGAATCAGCTATTTTCCAAGGAAATCTGGTTTCCTTTATTGGAGACTAGTATTAGAAACCATGATCTAGGTGCTAGATATGCTCATTGCTACCGGGCATTATTGTTTCTAAGCACTGTGTTATTAACCGGTATACACGCACATTTCTGTAAATATTTCTATATGTAACCATCTGTATCAATATAAAGCTAAACGTGAGCTTATACTTATTTCTCCATCTCTAATCCATTACCATATGGATCATCCCAGCCTCCATCCTTATATATAAATGCCCATTCCAACAATGAGAAGCCTGGCACTCACCATCTGCCACCTGCTTACTCAATTCCCATATATTTGTATAAAAGTATCAGAATTGTTAACCTGTATTATTGTGGGGAGGATTATATTTTATATATTGCTGTATTCATAATGAGATTAATTTGAGTATGAGTTTTGTTTCTAAATTATTAATGAATTGGCTTTTAATTTTCCTTTTTACAACTATATTTATTAATTACATCAGTACCATGAATATACTTGCCTCATAGAATGCATTAGATAATATTCTTTCCTTTTGTCTTCTTTAAAGCTACTCTGAAAAGCATTCTTCTATGGCTATTGCTCTTCAGGCAGATTTTTAACCACTTCTTTAATATCTTTGAAATTAGAGGCCTTTATTATTAATTATGTCCCTCCAATTTCTCTTCTGAGAATTTTCTATTCCTTTTCATGTAGCTCATTAATGTTAAGTATTTATTCTTGTCAAATACATAATAAACAATATTCATGTCACTAAGATAATTCACAGTACATTCTTTTATTTTTCTTTAATAAAAGAAATGATGAGCGTGTATAAAAGAAAGTGTACAAAGCAAATGTCATCCAATTTGAAAAAATTTGCAACTTATATTTTCAAAAATGGTAAGCCAAAGATTGTGTATGTATGATGTATACTGTAGAGGAATTGTTTAATTTATAGCATGATCAAATATCCTTACTAAGTTCAATGCCACTTCATATTAATAATTGAAGGTCAGAACCTAGGTTTTCCTGATTTCACAAAGGACATATGAAATGCAGAATAGTCTTTATAATCCAATCTCCTACAGCTTGCAACTTATTTTGAGATGGAATGGGAAATGACTATTCTTTTCTCAGTTCTTAGAGAAGGAGGGTTTGCAGTGTAGGAAATAATGGTCAGAATGGCCTACATACCATTGCAATATGACAGTTGCAGTTCCTCTTATCAAAAATTTTCCATCATATTCTTGAATTCAGACTGGATTTGAATCTATTTTTTTTTGTTCTTTATTAAGGAAGCTGTGGGTACAGAACAATTATGCATAAAATATGAGATTCCCATACACCACTTTATTAACACCTTGCATTGGTGTGGAATATTTGTTGCAATTGATGAAAGCACATTTTTATAATTGTACTACTAACTATAGTCGATGGCTTAATTTAAGAGTCACTGTTTGTGTAGTGAAGTTTCATGTATTTTTTTTTTACTTTTTATTCTGTTATCATGTATACAATCTAACATTTCACCCCTTTAACCACATTCAGATACATATTTCAGTGCTTTTAATTACATTCAAAATGTTGTTCTCCCATCACCACCATTCATTACCAAAGCATTTCCATCCTTCCAAATAAGAACCCTACACATTTTAAGTCTTAATTTCCCAATTGCTATCCTCACCACATCCACTGTTAACCTATATTCTAGAATCTGACTCTACGATTTTGCTTATTCTAATTTTTTCATTCAGTGAGATCACACATTATTTGTCCTTTTGTGTCTGGTTTATTTCATTCAAAATGATGTCTTCAAGGTTCATCCATGTTGTCAGATGTATCCGAAATTCATTCCTTTTTATGGCTGAATAACATTACGTTGTCTGTATATAAGACATTTTGTTTATCCATCCATCGTTAATAGACACTTGGGTTGATGGACATCTTTTGGAAATTTTAAATAATGCCACTATGAACATTAGTGTGCAAATATCTGTTTGATCCCTGCTTTCAATTCTTTTGGGTACATGCCTAGTAAATGGAATTGCTGGGTCATGTGGTAGTTCTATACTTAAATTTCTGAAGAACCACCAAATTGTCTTCCACAGCGGTTCCCCTATTTTACATTGCTACAAGAAATGAATGAGTATTCCTATTTCTCCATACACTCTCCAATACTTGTATTTTTCCACTTTTTAATAGCAATCATTCTAATAGGTGTGAAATGGTATCTCCCTGTCATCTTTTTTTGCGTTTTCCTGATTGCTAATGATCAACAAAACCAAAAGTTTGTTCTTTGAAAATATCAATAAAATTAACAACTATTTCGCTAGACTAACAAAGAAAAAAGAGAGAAGGCACAACTAATGAAAATCAAAAATGAAAAGGGAACATTACTATCAACCCTGCTGAAATAAAAAGGATTATAACAGGATACTATGAACAACTGTATGTCAATAAATGAGATAACCTAGATGAAATAGACAAATTCTTAGAAACACGAAAACTACCTATACTGACTCAAGAAGAAATAGATCTCAACAAAACAATTGCTAGTAAAGAGATTGAGTCAATAATTAATAAAAAACTCCCAACAAAGAAAAGCACAGGGCCAGGTGGCTTCACAGGGGAATTTTAACAAATATTCCAAAAGACTTAACTCCAAGTCTGCTCAAACTCTTCCAGAAAATTGAAGAGGAGGGAATACTCCCTAATTCATTGAGACTAGTTTTGAGTACAACGTGACAGAAGAGACATTGTGTGAGTTTTAGGGCCTAGGATTTATGAGAACTTGCAGTCTCCCCTCTCATATTCTTGGAAACTTGAGACAACTATGTGTGAAGAATCCTAGTATAGCATTTTAGAGGATAAGAGGCCCTGTGGCAGAAAATTGAGGAATTCAGTCAGAGTGACCTAGGCATGTGAGTGAGACAACCTTGGGAATTCTAAGGCATCCACCAGGTGGATACAGTTGCATGAGTGAGCTAAATGAGATTAAAAAAAAAACACTCAGCCACCCCATAGAATAATTGTTATAAATAAGAAAATATTGTTAGTTTAAATGGCTAAGATTTTCAGGAGATGGTAATAAAAATTAGATGAGCACTCAAAGAGGATTCTGATAACTAGAGATGTTTGGCTTCATGGGAAACTAATAATTTATTTGTCAAGGGCTAGTTGCTAGTTACTAAGTGCTGAGTTAAAAGAGCTTATTGAGCAGGAGGGTCTTGAAGAGATGTGATATTAATATACATAAATATTTATGCATATATGGGTATGAAGCTTTAGATATTTTTATGTGCACATTTGCTTAGATTTGTATAGTAAATTGATGAATATACATGTATGCATATAAATACATGTATGCATATATGAAATATACATATATGCAAGTATATATTTATTTATTTACTTATGTTTACAGCCTACTCTGGTAAAATATGATATATTCATACTATGAAATACAATACAGCAAAAATAGTTACAGACTACTGATACATACTAAGTTATGAATGACCCTCAAAAACTTTATGCTAAATGAAAGAAGTCAGACACAAGAGAAAAAAATATTCTGATTCCATTTATGTCAAGAAAAGGCAAATTTTTAGAGACAATAAGTAGATTAGTAGTAGCCTGTTGCTGGGATTTGGGAACAGAGATTAGCTGCAAATGATCATTAGGGGTCCTGAAATGCTGTAAAAGCAATTTATAGTGATTGTATCACTTAGCAAAGTTCTAAAGATCATTATAAAATTGTGCATTCATTAGAAATGTGTGCAATTTATGATACATAAAAAAACTTCAAGTAATCAGTTTTAAAATAATGAAGGTGAGCTTTCTACATATATTTTTACAAAATCTCTTAGTTTTAGGAGAGATATAGCCAGTAATTTCTTCCTTGAAATCAAGAAGAATATTTTCCTTACATTCCTGAACTAAATTGTTTGCTATGCTATATATCTCTTGTCCTACTCTGACTTTCTGCAGCAGTTTCTTGTTGTTACTAGTACTTTGATGCCCAGATCACTGTTATATTTTCAAGTATGACATATAACTAAAGTATGATATATTTATCATTTTGTTCGTATATCAGTTTATTCAATAATCTTTGCCTACTATGTGCCAGTACATTACTACTTTCTGGAGATGGAATGCTAAATTAAACAAACATGATGACTTTCCTCTTGGGATTTATTGCTGGAGAAATCTGCCTCTTTAATCAGGGTTTAGGCTAGAATTGCTCATAGCTCAATAATTTATGCCCCAATATGGTCCAAAAGTAGCCATTAAATCTAAACTGCACACGCAGACTGCACAAAAGTGTTGTTTCATCCTCTTAAATTGCCTAAATAAAATTTGCACAAATAGTTGTGTCATATCTTATTAATATTCTTCATAATAAAACTCAAGCACAAGACCACAGTGATGTCAGAAGACAATCAATAATAAACATTGTAGGTAGAATATTTCTGAAAGTGTTCAAGAAATTGCGTTAATCTCTACAAAGCCTTTCTGGTCTACCCATGCACTTTAACATAACTGACAATTTTCACTCCACTTAAATGAGCATTTAGATTAAATGAACTGAAAATGAAATTATGGATTTCTAATTCACTGACCTTTCACCACGGGATCTAAATAGAAACACACCATACTTTGTTTTTTCTTCACATTAGTAAAGCTAGCAAAACTTGTGTTATGAGCATACTTGGCTTTTGGACTTCGTAGACTATGACATGGACTTTGTAGACTCCACTGTTCTTGAGGTTGATATCTTCATGGTTGTGTTGGGTCCCAGAACACCATCTTCATTAGCAATTAGGTTGCAGTTAGGTTGCTGCTGTAGTTCCTTTATAAGATTTAATCTTGTGGTTCTTATCACAAAACACACACATAAACTTTTCCATTGATGATAAATAGGATTGTTCTTGTTTCATCCATTCATCCTGTCTAAGACTGTTTCATGACAAGTTTACTGGGGCTTGCTATATCATAAACACAAAAGGAAGAGTAAACAAATCAATTATTTGCACCTAAAATAAAAATTTTCATTCCATGTATATTTCCTTAAAAATGCCACAAGGGTTCAGTAAGGATGATGTCCTATTTTACATTTACTTGGCAAACCTTGATGATTTGCAGATCAAGATTCAGGAAAATGCCTATAAATCACATTTGTTTTAACAGCATCTGTACAAATTCAAGGAAAAGACTATCAACCTGCTTTTGTGCTTCTGAAAAAGTCTGTTAGGACCAAATAATTGTCTTTGCTATGATTTTCTATTTCAGATTTCTCTTCTAACTTCACATTTGAGCATGTCCTCCTCAGTAGTAATGACCTCTGCTTCAGGAAATTCATGAGATTTTCACAACATGAACTAGCTTCTAATGGAGTCATTTTCCTTCTGTCCATTAATATCTATAGGCTGCTATGGGACTTCAGAGGAGTGTGACTAATGCAGTCTGGTGATATGGAGGGAAAGTTAATGGAGGAATTATACTTGAGATGAGTGTTAATCAATAAAAAGCTAAGGGAGGTGGGCAATGACAACCAGAAAAAGATCAAATACACATAAGCTTGAAACAGTGTGATGTGCTGAAAACAACAAAGATTTGAGTTACTTTAGCACAGATTAAAAGTCAAAGCAAGTTAATGAAGATAAAGGAGTAAATAGATACATTTTGAATTCAGTGCTAAATTACTAGCTGTGAGTTGTGTGATAAAATATGAGAGAGGTAGGAATGTGAAAAGTATATTTAGGTCAAATAATGATAATAATTATATTGTAAAAAATTACTGATCTTTTTTTGAAAATTTAACCATGTTAATAATATTGTAAAAAACTGTAAAAGAGTATATGCACAGCCACAAATACACCAACTCATTTATTCTCATCTGCTTACAGCAAAGCGAAGTTAGACACTTTCAATAAATATAAATAAAGCAGTAGAAATAAAATTTCAACTCAGAGATCCTATTCTAAAGCTTGCACTTTTGATTTTATATTAAATATCCAACTTCAAAGTCATATGGATTTTTAATTATGAATAAAAGAGAACTTTAACATGAATGATTCAACTTATTTTGCCTTCATATGCTATAGAAAATATGGGAGTTGTTGGTTCATAGAGAAAATTGTTTCCTGTTGTACATCCAGTTAGAGAAGTACAACAGGCATTTTGATATTCAGTCTGAAATTCTGGGTAAGTTTCACAGGGTGGAAATCTAAATTTAGGAGTTATTGTCATAAGATGAACGTTTAGACAACTTTTGATCAAGTGTTCAAACATTGAAACTATTAAGAAAAACATTTATTCTGAGAATTGAAATGATTAATCTTTTAGAAGTCTCACTGTTATAATAATTAAAGAATGATTTGTTATAATACGTTTATGATGTAACCCACCAAATGCAAAGGGAAAGCAATGACCTCCAGGTAACCAAATTAACATATTGTGTTCAACACAGAATAAATGGAGTGGAATATTATAAAGATAATAAATTTAGAAAAAGTATCATGGTCTGGAGATTCTGCTGATAAATTTTAACAGGAATTTGAAAGGAAAGTCATAGAATGAGCTCATAGATGACACTAATAACTAATCTCAAGTTGATGTGTTATTCTCTGATTTCTATGATAGTTACAAAAAATCCTGTTAAAAAGTGCTTTTTCCATACATATACTTGTATATCAATAGTGAATTTCAGGTGAATACAAAATTCATAATTTCATATTATAGTATGATGTCTTTTTGTAATTTTAAGGAAATTAATAGGTACTGGAAAATATTTTATACTGAAAGGAGAATTGACTATCATTTGGATATTTGCATTATGAATATTTAACATTATAAGAAATGAGGGTTTGATTCTGTGGTAAATCAAATCAGATTGCTTTTGATTAATCCAACATGAAAACATATTATTAATGCACATTTCCATGGATTAACATCCATTCATTCATCATATAATTATTATGTGCCAGGCACTGTTCTAGGTTAAATATATAGGAAAACTAAATTGGAATGTGGAGGGAATGTGATTATTGAAAAGGACAAAGTGTAAATCAGCACTGCCCAAAAGAAAAGTAATATAAGGCGTTTTGTGATTATAAATATTTGGCATCTGCATTTAAAAATGTTAAAAAAGGTTGAATAAATTTTGTTGAAAAATTGTGATAATAATTGATATTTATTTAACCCAAATACTGAAAATATTATTTCAGCATGTAATCGACATAAAACTAGTAGTGATATGTTTCACATTCTTTTTTTAAATGCTGTCTTTAATTTCATACCCACAGTATGTCTTATTTCAAACAAGTCACATTTCAAATGCTCAGTAGACATGTGTCTGGTGGCTGCCATATGGATCAATGCTATCTAAACTAGGAAAATGCCTAGTGGCTAGTGGAGTTGAGGAAAATAAAGAAACCAAAAGGTTTAGGGATTCTAAATTTCCTCTATGTGAATATTAAAATCTCACAACACTATAATATCAATAGATTCCAAAATAGAAGCATATGGTACTGAAGTTGTCCAAGAATAATGGGTTAACCTGGCAGTCTGTTAATATCTGCTACAAAGGCAGATAATGGATGAAGTAGAATTTAGGCATGAGTTAAGAGGTCAGAGTTCTTAAAGAAGATGAAAGACCTTTCATACCTCTACACTCCAGAGCTATAGGAGAACCAAGACCTGAGTAAGAGCAAGAAGTTGAAGGGAGCATGCAGAAAAGAAGTGGAGAATAGACTGGATTTTGATGATGAGAGAGCATTACAGTGTCCGTGTGTATATTTATGTCAATAGTTTTGTGCAGCTGAGTTACATAGTTCACATAATATAAGTTCCATACTATGAACCAGATCTTCCATGGTTAATCATATTTTTGTAATTTCCACAAAAAGTATAAAATACATCATTAATCATTTTTATATTAAATCCTTGCTGATGTGGTTATATTTTACTTATATTGGGTCAAATAAAGTATATTTTAAATTTATTTACATATTTCTACTGCTTTTTAAATGACCCCTGGAAAACATTTAAAATTACCTATGATGCTGGGATTATATTTTTCTTGGATAGTGCTGCACTTGATGGTGTACTGCTCTGGGATAATTCCCATGCCTTGTTTAGCATAGTCTCAGTAGCTTAAATTGCCTGAATCATAATTGTGGAATAAAAGGTTACTAAATAATTTGTCAAATAAATGATTTTTAAAATCCTCTAAAACTCTCTTTTTTAAAAATCTCTCTTTTAGGTAACTTATGACATGTGGTAGAGAGATAATATATCTTCTTTCATATCAAATATTCTACCAGACTGTATAAATTACATTTACCAACAATCCTTGTACCTGAGTGTGGACATGTCATCAAATACTGATCAAAGTTTCATAAGCCAAAGTGTCTTCTGTTACATACCTCCCTTAAGAGATATTTTCTCTTTCATCTTTGTCCCAATTGTAAAATGAATGCAGAATCTTGGATCATATGCTTTAAAACCTTGTTCGAGTACAGCAGGGAGCCATGTAGAATGACAGCTTCATAGTAAACTGAGAGGGCTACATCAGACCAAATAAAGACTTGAATAAGTCCAGCTTCGCAAGCAAGTGAGCATTTAGTAGGGGACTTAGGTGGGGAAACTCTTCACACAGAGGTAGGTCTGAGACTTGTCCTGGCCTAAATCCTCATCCAAAATGGTGGACAGAGAGCATGGTGCTTCCAAGACTAGAGCCGTACTTGCCACAAAGCAAGAGGGGTATTCTATACTGCATGTCTATATGCAGATGGGGAAAGCATGTGAGGGGGAAGCATGATTTAAAAGTACAGTGCTCAGGACAGATAAGGAAAGGACATTCCCAATGTTTCCCAACACGGCAGAAGTTACACAGTCACAGTAACTACATGAAACTAGCATTTACAATAATTGTTCATCTTTACAGTGATTATGTAAGGAATCTATTTATAAAAAAGGGGTCAAGGGCCCGGCTAGATAGCTCAGTGGATAAAGAGCATGCTGGGATACCACATGGGAGGCCCGGGTTCGGTTCCCGGGGACCTCTCCGAGCTGGCAGATGGCCTTGAGAAAGGCAAGCCGCCGTGGGCGGGGCAGAGCCTCCGTGGGCAAGGCAAAAAAAAAAGCCGCCATGGGCAGGACGGAACCCCCACGGGCATGGCAAGTCACCCCTGAAACACGGAGCTACCGCCTGCGAAGCGGAAGCTGGCAGCCCGCAAAAACATGGAGGACTGCTGCCCGCAAAACATGGAGCGGAGCCGCCCGCTCATGAAAACGGAATGGAGCCTCCCATGAACGGAATGAGCCACCGCCGCGGAGGGCAGACTAGGTGCGTCGCCGCAAAGACGGGGGGAGACAAGAAGTGAACATAGAGAAACACAGAAGAATGGACACACAGCAAGAGCAAGCAGAAGAGGGGGATGTGAAATAAGAAAAAAAAAAAGGGGTCAAGTAGTTCACAGATCAGATTATTTTTATAGTGTACTGGAGAGGAGTCTGACCATATAATTTGAATTTACAGTCAGGAACTCACAAAGAGTTATTTCTTAAGGCTTGCTGTGTAACTATTAAGAAATAAAATGCTGCTGTGACTAGAAGAAGAAAGAACTGGAAAGGTTGTGGGATAACGCAAAGCCATGTATGCTATACCATATACATTTTAGGATTGTTAGAGTAGTTAGCGATGGAAAGCTGAGTCTTTGAATAGAATCATCATTTTAACCCTGGGCTGCCTGCCTCCAGATTTATTTAAGTGATCAAAACATGCACAAAAATAAAATTCTATATGTCTAAGTTGCTGTTATACAGCATTTCCTATTATGGACAGCCAACCTCATGGTCAAGAGCTAAGCTGAGCTGAGTGAGCTGAGCTGAACTAAGCTGAGCTGCCAAATGGCAAAGTTAGCTGATTAAGACATGTTAAAAGGAAAGTAATAGTCAAGTATTTAATCACTTATTGTGGTAGTATAAGCAAAAGGTTAAATTGTAAAAAGATGCCAACTCTCCCTTATTCCAGTTTCTCCCATAGAAACATACCAGTGGGTGAGGGTCCGATGGATCCATGCAGACACAAGGGTTGGCTCATTGCTGAGGAAGGGCAAAGAAAAGGCTCTTACAGTTTTATAGACCCGGGGACCAGGAGAACAGGAGAAGGGAGGGGAGGAGGTTGAGAGTGGAAAAGTACTGAGTACTCAGTCAGAGTGGAGAAGGTGTTTTCAAGGACTACCTACCACCTGCTGAAAGGGGAGTCTCAGCAGGGTGCCTTAAGAAGGCCTGGGCCTTGTTATACAGGTAGGTCCCCTCCCAGAAAGGCCTGACTCATTAACCCAATCTCCCTTCAGAGACTGCAATGAACTTGCTGGGCACCATGTTTGTGTGGATAGGGAAGCCTTTCCCCAGGAGGCTCCCTCATGAGCCTTTGTAACCACCCATGATCTGGCCTGAAAAAAAAAAATCATACATAGGTTTTGTAGCCAGGAGTTAGACTCCTCACTCATCCTAAGATTTCAAGGAAAATTGAGGATAATCGTCACTCTTAGAAACAAGGGAAAATGGATTTTCCTCTCAAAGCTAAAGTACTAGAATTACATAATGGGTTTTAGTACAAAGTGAATATTAATGGAGATTACATATCCAAAGGAAAAAATATAGCACAGACAAGAGAAGTTTTCTGATTTGGAATTTTAGAAAAAAGAAAATCATAAAGTCAACCACTGGCACTGAAATAGAGAGAATCTAGGCAAATAGGAAACAGTGTTACATAGTCATCTAAAGCATAAATTATATGGTAAACATAGCTAAATTAAATTTTGTATGAATTGTGTACTCTTAAGTAAGGCGCTTATTTTCAAACATGGTTTTCTTATTAGTTTAACAGGGTTATTATTAATATCTATCTCATAAAGAAAAATTAGATTCTATCTATCCTATCATCTATCATCTATCTATCATCTATCTATCTATCTATCTATCTATCTATCTATCTATCTATCTATCTATCTATCTACCTAACTACCTACCTACCCACCTACCTACCTACCTATCTTTAATTGTCCTTAGCACAGTGCCTGGTACATAATACTTAATCAATGTCAGTTACTCTTATTTTATTACTCTGTATTACTTTGTGTTATTTTTTAATGTGCCACTATGCGTAATTTTATATATCAGACCTCTTCAAGCTCTTTATATAGTGGCTTGCATATTTGAATAACTGAAATAATTTTTCAAATATTTAATGTTTCTTCCTTTTTAAAAAAGTTTTCTTGGAGTATTACTGAGGAATGCCTTCATTATACTGGAATTAAATTAGCTGTTTTTTTTTTTAAGTTTTGTGAGACTATTTTGTGTAACATGCTTATTTGTAAAACAATATGAGGCTTGGAAAATTTAAATTTCTAGCCGAAGGTCACACAGTAAACTGATTCAGAAAGATAATCACAAACTCCAAATATTTTCAATCCAGTCAAGTCTATTTACACCCTTACATCTCTTTCTTAACATAATTTTTGAAGAAACACTTTTTATAAACTTTCATGTCATAGGAAAATACAAAATTTTTGGATATCATTTTTGTAAGTGAACTTACAACCTAGCTTTTGTTTTACTTCCTTATATTTCTCAAATTCCCAAGTCATAGTGTATAAAAGAAGTGAAGGGCATGTAAATATATCAGGAGTTCTTTAAATATGTGTCCTTTCTGTATACTATAGAGTTTGCCAGGATGGATTATTTTTAAGATAAAGAAAGAAAGTGACTAACAGTGACATTTCATATTTTATAACAATTTTACCTTCCATTATAGCTGTATGATTATATTTATATGATTTAGAGGAATTGTCTTCCTTTAAAAGAGGCAAACACTCTTTGACAATAAGTCTCTGACTCTGGCTGTGAACTTTAACAACATTCAGTTGTTAAAGGCCAACTTATTATGATCTGTTTAAATTGCTATTATTTCCAAAATATTTCTACTTCAAAGGGTCTGCTGCAGTTTGGGAATCAGGGAAAATATATATATATATATATGTACAATAGTTAAAGATTTATATATATGTGTGTGTTTACAATAGTTAACGATATATATATGTGTGTGTGTACAATAGTTAAAGATTTTGAAATTCTTCTTTCTTTCCATTTTCACACTGAAGAATATAGACATTTGGAATTGAAAATACTTATTGAAAACATTTTATGTTTAATCTTTCTTTTCTCACATACACAAAAATGCATCATAATTGCAAAGAAGCATTCTTTCCAGTATTTATTCTTATTGGATACAGCAATATCTGGAAACTAAAGTAAGGTTTAGAATATCAGCAGTTGAGAAATTTCATGAAATGTAAGTTATATCTGGTGAATATCCTAGAGCTACTTCATATGTTTTTCATTGTGATGGTAGTATTTATGAAGTTGTCACTAGTCCAATACTTGTATGATTTTTTTTTCAAATACTTGCTTTTAAACAGATAATGTAGAGCCAGGCAAAAATGATATATCCAGAGAACAAATGTTTGGAAAGTACACATTGAAGGATATGCACCATTTTAAAAAAATCACTGTTTTAATATTAGTGATAGTAATGATAAAAGACATTGAAGACAGCATTACAGGAAGTAATTCTTTTATTTTTTTGGCTTTGTTTTTGGGGAGGTTTTGGATTGCAAAAGAGTCACAATTGTGGCAGGGTAAGATCACTGGTGCAGGGTGTCAGTGGTGGGGGGATGTGTGGAGAGGGTTGCACCTGTGGCATGCCTCTATGTAATATGAATGGGTTCAAGTGGTCATGGGGTGCTCTCTCGGTGCATAGAGACCCACAGAATAATTGACAGAATATTGAATTTCTATCATGGAATGTCCTGCTGCATTCTCTCACACAGTGGCAAGAATCTCTAGAGTACATGGGCAGTGCCTAGCGAAGAAGGACAGACCAACATGCTTGATATTGATGCTTGTACTTATGAACCTTGTTATTATGGAATTCAAACTTAGCCTAGTATTATATACCTCCTAAGAGTTGCCTCCTGAAGCCTCCTTGTTGCTCAAATGTGGCTTCTCTCCAAGCTTAACTCAACATATAAACTCATTACCTTGCCCCCAGTGTGGGGCATGACTCCCAGGTATGAGCCTCCCTGGCACCAAAGAATTATTACCCAGCACCAACTAGTGATGCATTTGGAAAAAGACCTTGATTAAAAGGGGGAAATATTAAATACAAATGAGTTTTTATGACCAAGAGATTTCAAAGTGAGTCAGGAGGGCATTCCAGAGGTTACGCTTGTGCATGTCTTAGAAGGATCTCACTGACAGCTGCAGCAAACAGTGACTCAAGAAGAGGTGTTCCTGAGAGCTCTAGAGACCATCTGGACACTATAGGCAGGGCGGACAACCCCTGGTATTCAGCACCCTATCAAGTGGTCCTTATCTTGGAATATGTGATAGCCTATCCCCACAATGTATCAAAGTTAGACTCATTTATAATAATATTAAACATGGTTCTCATGCCCCTTTTATTTGAACCTATAGTTAGCACTATACCAATTAAATATTTGCCCCAGAGACTTAAATCTTCTGGCTGCTCATGTGCCACTTGAGCTCTGAATCTCGGCATAGTTGCAGCCAGCACTTACTCTCCAGTTATCAAATTCACCCAAGACAACTAACAAAAAGATGATGATGGACAATGTCTGTCCCAAAAAACAGTATCTACAACTGCAGGCAAGACTGTTCCACCCATCTGCCCCATGGGATCTAAGTCCCCTCTCAATCCTTAAAATTGAGGAATGAATAAACATAAGGGGGAATGTAACTATGGACTAAAGTAGACATTATTAATCTGATAAAGGAAGAACTTGTAAAATTAATAAAAAGGCAGCTGTGGTCACCAGAGTTTCTGAATGAAGGGAGAGGAAAGAGTGGGTGTAACATGGAGCATTATTGGGACATTGGAATTGTTCTGCATGACATTGCAATGACAGAAACAGACCATTATACATTTTGTCAAAACCTATGAAATTGTGTGGTACAAAGTGTAAACTATAATGTAAACTATAGATCATTGTTAGTGGCAATGCTTTAATATGTTTTCATCAATTATAACAAACATACCACACTGATGAATGATGTTGTTGGTGGAGATAGGTATGGGAGAGGGAGGAATGAGGTATAAGGGAATCCCTTATATTTTTGATGTAACATATATCTAATCTAAAGCTTCTTTAAAAATAAAATTTAAAAATATACATATAATTACAAATGCATTCCTCAATTGCACTAACCACATTACAAGTGCTTAAGAGTCACATGTGGCTAGAGGCTGCCATATTAGACAGACAGAACATTTATATCATTGCAGAAAGTTCTATTGAGTAGTACTGGTATATAGACACAGTCCTGTGTAAATGTTAAAAGGAACTGATTTTGCTCCAGGACCATTTTTTATTATTTTACCTTGCTACATGATATTCATTAGAATATTTAGTCAAGAGTAATGAAAATGCAAATATTCTCACTGTCCTGATTTTGTGATAATCAGGGTAGGCTAAACGTTTGCTATATTAGAAACCATGCATGTGTCTCCAGACCTAGTTTTTCTCCCTAGATCTGGTTTTTAGAATGCTGGTGATAAACTAAGGCTGATTTATTATACGACCATCTTGTACGGGAAAAGACTGTAACTCTAGGTATCTTTGGTCAACCTTAAGAGATATGGCAGGTGGACGGATGTGGCTCAATGGTTGGGCATCTGTCTCCCATATGGAGGGACCTGTATTCGATCCCCAGGACCTCCCAGTAAAAAGAAAAAAAGAAAAATATAGAAGGCACATGGGCCACTAAGCCCATGTGTGGGTGAGCCATCAGGCCCCGTACACGGGTGTGCCGCCAGCCCCGCGAGCCACACAGCCAGATGATGACGTAACAAGAGAGTGACACAAGGGAGAACCAAGATGAGA